>JAAAKQ030477975.1:0-71156 GCA_010016005.3 Zanna intricata
AGTCTGCGCGAAGTTTAAATTTGTTTCATATAGATTTTTTTAAGCGTTGTAAATGTTTGTTTGTTGTTGTGTTAAATCTATTATTGCGAGGAAGTTTGATTTTGTGTTGGTTATTTACGAATCATCTTCTCACTATAATTGGCGATCGTGAAAGTATTGTTAAAAAAATTGTGGGTAAGTTGATATCATGTTACATATGAACACCATAATCATGATAATGTGAATCATTCGCTCACATCAAATTAAGGTGATTATGTTTGCTATACCAGTTAAAAATGGCGAGAGATATGAGAAAGTTACATAATAAGTGGTTTTTTCAATATTCCTAAATTAAAATTGTTCAAAAAAAAAATTGATTGTAGGACTTAAAATATTAAAGAGGAATATTGATGTTATACTAAATAGGAATTTATTTATTTGCGTGAATAATTATTATTGAACTAAATGTAATGAAATGATAAAATATAATTTGCTAGTAGTTTGTTGATTTGTAACTATGCAGATTTATTTTTTGTTTTTTTGCTTAGTAAATATAATTAGTAGATATTTTTTAAATTACACCACTATCTTTAAAGAAGAGCAGATTTAAAGAAGCATAACCTCAACTGGATTTCAATTGAGGTTTTGCAGCATCACTACAATTGTATAGTAGCTAATCATCTAGGTATCTATCATTTTCTTAACCTATAATTCTATAAAAAATCTATTTTACTATTTCAGAGAATATGATACTATTAGGATCAATTCAGAGATTAGAACTTATCAAAGTGATTGAACGACATATTGGTCGAGAAAGAAGATTGCAAGTTGTTGCAAAGTGGCAGAAGGAGGCTCAAGAAAGGTCTGTTAATAAGAAGTTTTAGTTCAATATAAGGAATTTATAAAAGTTCTGGTAAAGTTAAAGATAATTTTTGAACGTAGTAGAAATAGTTTCTGCAGTTGAGTTAGTAGATACTGCCTTATGGATATTTGGTCTGGAATATACACCTGGTAACCTAGAGTTTAGGTTTTTTCATCCTTCATTTCATTTTCCGTACTAGATTGAAGCAAATCTTTGTGCAAATTCTAAAGATTATGTTAATTTTCTCATAAGACACTTAGGCATGAAAATAATTTTCATTGATTTCTGTTGCTTTTAATAAAACCCTAAGTTTTTGAAAATGTGTACCAAGGAGTATCTACAAAACATTTTCCTGATCTGAACACAGTAACCATTCGCTCATAAAATTAAAAAATTAATTAAAAAATTTGTCTGAATCGCTTGAGTCATTAATGGCTGGTTCTGGAGCACGATCTCTCTGCTTTTTGTCCTCAGAAGTGATTTGAACCAAGTATGAAATTCTTCAGGAATTTAATTCATAGTGCACAGCTTAATAAGATCTTTTTTTTAGCTTCTGAAATCAGGATTAGACTTTTATATAATTTTGGTAAATCTGCCGAAACAATTGGAGAATGACTGTGACCAAAAGTTTGAATAACGTGGAATTCTGGGTCCTTGTGATTATACTTGAAGAGAGTGATACCAGGCTTTTCTTTTCTATATTGAAAAACTTTAATTTTCAACTAGTTTTCCTGTTTGCCTTTAGTGTCTATTGATTTGTTCTTAATAATCTTTGCTGCAAGACTTTTCAAATCGATAACATCTGAATAATCCAATTGTTTAACTATGTAGCTGCCACTAGTTTTCTTTTTCCCTTGACAGAAACTTAAAATATTATTTCAGTCATTTAAAGAAAAAACTTATTTTTTTTTTTTTAACTCCGGAACCACAATTAAGTATTACATCAGAGGATGGAGATGAAAATGTGTGTGTAGCGTGTGTGAAAATGCCATGCCTGACCAGGAGTTGATCCCAAGACCTCCGGTATGAAAGACCGAGACGCTACCACTCCGCCACGGAGGCTGGAAAAGAAAAAACTTAAAAATACTAACTCTCTCTATTTTACTGTACATTAGATTGCACTTCATTAGAGTTTGATGTTTACTGCATGCAATTTATCTTCTTCTTTTGTTCTATTTGCTTCATTTTTTCTTTGTACAAGCGCTTCAAACTCAATCTTCATTTGTTCATCTGTTGTTTTTTCATAACGTTTACAAATTATGCACTGTTCTTTCTTGGGCAGAAAAATGAAAGATTGTAATTTTCACCAAAACATCTTCTGTATGTAATTACAAAGGCAACTGATTCATCAATTTTTGAATTTTTCTCCCTTTCTTTCTATTTTCTATTCTACATAAAATTACATTCTTTTAACTAATAGATTAGCATCTAGGTAGCACCTCTTGGTAGATTTTCAGCAATATTGGGACTTGAAAGTTGGAAAGCTTTCATTATGATTCTTCACGTTTTGCATTACTTCTGGCTCTGTTTTGTTAGGAAGTTCCTTTTTTCCCCGCGCATATCTGTTTCTTTAAATATTCTAGCTTCATTCGCTCATGATCCTATACGGCCATGGCTAATGCGTAAAGTCTTTTAAAAAAATGTTTTGTAAGTATACTTGTTCTTCACCTTTCTGACGAAAATAAGCTCTATTGTTATTTCTGTTTATTCCTGTTCTACTTCGTATTCTTCTGATTTTTGCCAGTTCATAAATATGGTTAATTAAAAAATCTTTTTGACGACAACAATTGAGTCTCCCAAAATGCTGAACAAATTTCTTTTCTCAAATCATCATCAAATTTAGAATAACATTTATCCACCTACATGAATTACAGTTTACTTCTTTTGGTGATTTACCAAATTTATTTTAACATCAGGCCAATTTTGTAAGATTGGCTGATGTCCTGCTTTTTTGATTTTGTTTTTCTCCCAGTCACTTGGATCAGATTTTCTCCATCTGATTAATATTTCTTTTTCTTTCTACATTCTTCTTCAGACAAATTGGATTTCTCAGAATCAGATGGTTCATTTAAAAAATCACTTCCATCTTCAGGTAACATTAAATCTTCTCGTAAAAGCTCAGAATTATTATTATTGTTTGTTTTTTTACCATAATTATTTCTACTACAATACAGCTCTGTTAAAAACATCATGATTTCTTTGTACAAACTACAAACTGGCCCAGTCCTACTTTGTAAAACTTTGTTCATTTTGATAGTAGAACTAGTGGCTCAGGAAACTTTATTACTTTTTAGTTTGGACATTTTCTGTGACATAAAGAACAATAACTATTGGTTGAGTAATATGTCACAATTGTTATTAAGAACTATAATGGACCTAAATTTTTTGTGAAATGAAATTAATATTGAATATAAAAGTTCGTTGAAACTAGTGATGACCACTGTACCATTCATCTTAAACTGAAAAACAGTCATATAATAGAAACTTTGCAAAAAAGTCAAATTTTGAATGTCAGCTTCTCTTCTGGAGGCATAATAGCACTGGGCTCACTAGATTTGTTATAACCAGTTAGTAAAACTAAAGCAACTTCACTAGTCTACAGTAAATTAATGTCGCATTGGATAAGAGTTAAATTTTATGAATAATAATATAGTAGTTAACAAAATTATTTTTGAAAACTCAGATTAATTTTTGTAACCAGCTTGAAGATATCATACAACACTGTAAATGTACCAGTTCAAGTAAAAAATGCTAATCTGCAATAAAAATAGCATTCATAATCATTAGGTTAAAACTGTAATAACTTACTATTAACTGATTCAGTTTGTAAGCCTAATTTAGTAGTTTAACTTTTAGCAAAAAAATATAACAGATAACAGTACTTGATGATATTTGATATTTTCAATGTATAATCAAGGCTTTCAATAGCTTACTTGCATATAAACTGACTAATATAATTGTATTCTTACATTCATTATCTTCAGTTTTCCTTTTTTTTTTTTAATAATTTCAACCTTTACTAAACCTCTGTTCATCTTTACTAACAATTACACTAAAAACTTAGCCACAAAATAAAACTCAGAATACAGAAAAATAACATCCAGTACGGGTACGGGTATGTCTTCTAAGACAGCTGATCTTACTTATGTTTATTCAATTTTAAATGACCAAGAGTAATTGGCCATTTTACAAATAACTGTGTTCTGCAAGTAAAAGTGACTTGGTACAGGTGTTCACATTAATTTGTTAACTGTTATTAAAGAAATATGCTAACATATAAAAATGACTAAATCTATTTTATCTGTTGATTATGTAGCCTGATACTTGGTCATTTTAAAGTTTATTTGCTATGGTTGTTTTACTACAGATATTGAGTAGGTCATTCTTTTGAAACAGATATAATATCTTTAGAACAGTTGGGCACTAACTCATTTTCACACTTTGGTACTTTCTGATTAAACAGAGACCACCTTAACACAGCACGCTGAACATAACAACACTGAACACCATTAAATATGAACGCTGAACGTAACATTAGATTCGTTTTCTATGTTGTGGCTATGGAAGAAAATACTTTTCTTAACAGATTGGCTCTTATCGCGGTTTAGGTTAAGTTAAGGTCAAGTTAAGTTAAGATTAGCCAGCAGGCCTCCATGGCACGAGTGGTAGTGTCTCGGCCTTTCATCGGAAGGTCTCGGATTCGAATCCCGGTCAGGCATGACATTTTCACACACGCTACAAATCTTTTATATCATCCTTTGAAGGGATACCTAACAGCAGTTCCGAAGGTAAATTAAAGGTCAAAAACAAAAATGCGACAAAAAATATAGGGGCACAGATCGCCACAATTTGATTTGTATCTGGCTGAATAGATGTGGCGATCGCGGCCGGTGGAAACGTATTCAATGAGCTTCTCGGCGACGTTGTTAAGTGTTGGGACTTTGTTAAAGCTCAAAAGTAGTTTGAAAAATTTAGAAAATTTTGTATGATGTAAATAAAGGCCTTTACTGTGTGTACATGTTTAAGTTTTTAAAAATATCATTCATCTTTCTGAAACCAGGTGGCTTCCGTTTAATCAGATCGTTCCAGATTTTTTTGACTTGGTTACTTTTAGCAGTGTACCCACGATATATATATATATTAAGACAGAAAAGCAATCAAAATATGCGATAGGCATCTCAAAAGCTATGAAGTCTTTTTTTAACAAATCAACACTGGTGACAAAAATGGATTGTCTATAATAATATCAATCGAAAACGATCATGGTCCAAGCATGATGATCAACACAAGCCATATTGAAAGCTAAACTGCATCAACAACAAAAAAATATATCAGCTATCAATTTGGATTGATTACAAAGGTATTGTGTATTTTGAGTTGTTACCAAGGAACCAAATTATAAATTCAGATGTTTACTGCCAGCAACTAATGAAAGTGGAGAAAGAATCAAAGAAAAATAACAAGAATTGGCAAATCGCAAAGGGATCGTGTTCCGGCAAGAAAATGGAAGGTCTGCACATATCTGGTAACTCATGGAAAATTATTGGAGCTTGAATGGGAAGTGATGTTTCTTCATATTGTCCTGATTTTGCATCATTCGATTATAATTTATGTATAAGTTTGCAGAACTCTTTAAATAGTGAAACTTTCACTAATGATGGTGACCTGAAATCATGTTTAGTTCAGTTTTTTGCTGATAACGACCAGAAGTTCTATGGGTATGGAAATATGAAATTGCCAGAAATATGGCAAAAAAATCATCAGACAAAATTGAACATATATAATTGATTAAAGTTGATTTTCAAAAAAAAAAAAAAAAAAAAATTGTTTTGTTTCACATTCACACTAAAATGAAATTATTTTCTTACAAATTCAGTAATTAATATACAAATTTAAAAGATAATAAATACACATACATTAGAACAATATACATATATTGGAAGCTACCATTTTAGATTAAAAATAGGTATCCCCTTCAACACTCTACAAAAGGATATCAATAAACTTCGTTGTAAGCTAACCATCTGCCTTTGTTAGTCTTAATTCCACCTGTAATATCAAAACACACTTAGATTTTCATTTACTATGTAGATGAAATAAAACACTTTTATTTCATAAAAAATACTTTTTCTTAAAATTCTGAAATATATATATATAAATTAATGAGTCCAAGACATTTGTTATGAGTATCAATTATTGTGTGTGATACATCTAACCATTCTGCAAACTAACACAGGTATATGATGATTTGATTCAATTATGGCTTTCATTTGGTTTTTATCAACTTCAGTACATAGATAAGAATGCTGATCACCTTTGAATGAAAATTCTCCAGAAGGGAATTTTTTTAAACCAATTAGACAGAACTTCATATATCTTTTTGAGAGCTTCAGCAGCTTTCTTGCCATTATGCATATAAAAAATAAAAGTAGTTATAAATATTTGTTTTTTTTATTTCATGTTAAAAATTACCATAAACTAACAGATGCAAAAAAAATTATGTGCAGTTTGCTTCTAAAGTATGTTAAAGCTATCAAATAAGATAATAGATAAAGTATGTTTCAGCTATCAAATGCCAAAAGGAAAAACTATATCACTGACAGAAATCCTTCAAAACATACATAAAGCTATTTATTTGTAAAAACTGAAATAACTTTCTTGCCAATCGCGCAATAATTTGTTAAGTTCATCTGAATTTACATGTAATTTGGTTACAAAAGTCTCTTATAGAATAGATTAAAGTAAGTTATGTGCAATTTGAGCTACACCCAAAAGAAAGTAGCAAGTACCAACTAATTACACTATCGGAGAAAAAATGGTTGAATGGGAAAAGGTTGTTTGTTATAAAAATTTTGCTGGTTTGTAGAACTACCTGTTCTTTTGCCTGTAACTGGCCATTTCCTGTTCATTTGATAATTTCAAAAAAAAACTTGTGCAAGCTTCAACAAGAAACTAAAAGAGAAATGTCAAGGCGTGAAAACAAAGTTTCACCCAGCACCTCATTCCAACAAGAAACTGCAAAAGAGTTGGGACACTACGCGAGTGACCCAAGCGCAATAAAAAGACGCTATCAAAAGAGAAAATCTGAGGGGTTGAGTACGCAGAATTAAACAAAGGAGCACAAAAAAAAATCAACAAACAAAACAAAAAAAAAAGGTGCAAACAAGTCACGACAACAAAACACAAAAAAAAATAATCCGCAGGACAAAACAAAAATCAATACGTATCGCAGAGGGAACCAAAGATGAAGCTTTAAGAGAAAGTAAAAAAAAGCGCTGCCGAAAATAGAAAGCGCAAAACAAAATCACGGGCAAAAGAAGATACAAAACAACAGCAAAAAAAAGGAAATGGCAAACAACAGAAAGCAAAGGGACAAAGCAGACTTCAAAGAGAAATGGGAATTAAACGATTGACCGGGCGCAAAACAGAGCCACCAGGTAACTTGACCGATACGACGCGGCAAAAACTGATTAAGTCTTTTTCGAATTAGGGAGCGAACCGAAATAATCCAAAATTGTTGGGACAAGCGTCTGAGTGTGACGAGGACTACAATGAAGACAGACCAAATGATAATGAGAAACGATTAAGGATGACAACGAAGAAGCCTTGGGAAACAGCACGGGGTGTTTCGATTCATACGACAAGTTGGAATTAGACAAGCGACCTCCAAAGCGCAATAACCCGTGGTCATTGACGGAGGGCGACAGAAATTTTAATAATGGAAAAAATTTTTTCTTAGGAGCTCTTTGATAGGACCAGAAAAGAAATCCAATTGGACTAACAATAACAGTATGAGCTTGAAACAATCGGCGTTGGGAAGATTATTCTTAGGCAGGACATCAACAAAACGAGCGAGTATCTGAGATTGAAAACCGGTGCGCTTGATTTTAACAAAAAATAGAATTACGAAAAACATGACGCGCTGCAAGCGCATAAACGAAGAGAATCGCAAAAAGGTAGAATTAACCTTAGCAGGAGCTGAGGTAACATTAAGTGAAACATCCTGGTGTTCATCAGGAGTGAAAGGCAAGGCCAGTTGGTACCTTCCTTCAGTGGTACGGGTAGTGGTTTGCTAGAACAATTCTTCAGAATAGCAATCATAGGGAGACGGAGGAATATCAACAGAAACTTCCTCTATTTTCCAAAATTTTTTAAATATGGCATCAGAAGGCGAGTAACAAATAAGGACTACGAGGAGAAGAGGCTAGTTTGATTGTGGATATAGTTGCCCGAAATTATCCAGCCAAAAATGGCATTCATTGCTGACGGCGAATTAGGAAAATGTTGATTGGATCACCAACGAAAACGTTTAAGAATAGATCATCGCCAATTAGGCACTCTACGGGAGCAGAACAGAAAAAGGTGGGATCAGCTAAGTTTAATTAAATATATGCTGCTTAATGTTGGAAGGAAGGCGTTTGTATGGTAGATTATTAGAAATCACAGAGAGCACAAGAGCTTTGGAACTAAGAATGGTTTTAGAACAATTAGAATGAATACGGAGGTCAACAGAGCCGTGAACCTGTGCAAGGGATGAAGTGATGCCGGTAAGGCTTACCGAGGAAGGTTTGATAACAAGACCTAAGCGGTCGACACAGTTCTTTGTAATAATAGAACGTTGTTGATTCCCTGAGTCTAGAACAGCGCTAACATACTGGAGACATCCATACGCATCTTCGATGCAGACTAAGGCAGCGCCCAGTAACACTGTAGTGGTATCGTTAGAACGCTCACGAGCAGAAAGACATGAACTGTGTTGTTGATCCGAAGCGGACGAAGTTTCATATTTATTACAGGGGGTACCACTGTAACCCGGATTAGGGATACAGCCCGTAACAGGGAGAATGGAGGGACTGTCAGGAATTCCGACAGGAGGTTTAACAACATGGGTGACGGGGTTCAGAAACTAACAAGGATACATTTTTTGACTGGTTACATAATGTAGAATGGTGCTTAGTACTTTGACAATGAGAATAATGAACGAATAATAAGAATAATGTGGAAAGGCATTGAGAGGTGTGAGGAGCCAAACATTTGAAGCTTCGGCGATTAGTTTTCAGAAACTTGGATTTTTTCGACACAGATAAAAGCTTGAATTTATCGCACACATAAATGCGATGTTGTTTTTTTACAACAAACACAATCTGAAATTACAACTACAGGATTGGACTTAATTATAAAGGATTTGACAGGGGCTTTGCCAGTAAATGTCTTGACTGTTTTTTGAGATGAAAACTTAGCATTCCTTTGAACAGAGCTATTGAAGCTTAAATACGTGCAATCAGCACTAAGACTTTCCAAAGCTTTTTCCTGGTTGGTTAAGAAGTTAATCAGATCGATATAAGCCGAAATAGTGGAATTAGAACCATGTAATTCAAACTGCTTGCGCAGGAACATAGGTAATTTTTCAAGGCCTAACTGTAAAAGGAGAAAATTTTCAATGTCTATATTAAGACTTTTCAACGCGTTGATGTTTGAAATGTAAACGGTTTTAAAATCATTGATGTCCACTGAAGCTGAACCAGTCGGAACAAAGGATTTAATTTTGCTGTAAAAGCTATTAGCGAAGGACCGGGGATTATTATTCCGGTCACACAAGGTGTTAAAGGCCAAAAGGTAATTCTCCAATGTAATGGACAATGATTCTATTAAGAGATGCGCGTTACCAGATATACTGGAACGTAGGATTTGAAACTTCTGCTCATTGGAATAAACTTCCGAATTGTGTACCGCGGAAGTAAACAAATTTATGAAGTTAATCCAATCTGACAACTGTCCTGAAAATTTGGGCAACTTTATTTTTGGTAAATGCATAATTGAAGGGCTAGAAGCGGATGTCAAAGAAGGTTTGACATCTTCAGGTGCCGTTTTAATTTTGAAATATAAAACATTAAATTCCTGTCGTAAAGAAATAGTGTCATAGTCGGGATTTGAATCAAACTTGTTTATTTCGGAGATTTCAATTAAAAATTGCTCCCTGATTTTGACCACACAGTCGGTCAAAAATGAAGTTGAAACAAAAACCGTTATTGTGAACTAAATCCCTTAAGTCCTGAAAGAGCATATTAGCATTTCGATATAATGCCTTAATCAAGGCCGCTTTTTCGGTTTTAGACCGAGTCATAATGACAGCTGAAATACGTAAACCAATTTACAAAATCATAAACTAAGCTTAAAATATACAGATACTTATGTCTACAATTATGCTAATTCTGTACATACGCTGTGTCGTTTTAATACAAAAAAAAAAAAAATCATTATTAAAAAACAGAATACAAAAAGTAAACCAAATACTTGTCCTCCTCAAAAGTGGCGGTTCAAAATTACAAAAAAATTAATATAAAAAAAAAATTTCGAAAGACCTAATAAAAAACTCAATCCGGCCCGGAGGACCAGAAAACGGAGTATGTTGGCGCAACAGGCCACCAAAACTCGTTGTAGGACAGATAATGGTTAAACAAAAAAATACTGACACATAAAAGCTCTGGTAGAAAAGACTGTTATAATAAAGGTATATGACATCAATTAATTTACATTTGAAATACAAATAAATTACATTAGTAATGAATAACATTAAAATGTTCGCTAAATATTATTTAATAAAATGAATAATTACAGTTATGTTTTGATTATAAAATAATCTATAAAATGATAGATACACAACACCATAAAATAATAATAATAATAGATGAACATAATAATAAACCTTTTACATAAGTCCTGAAAATGCTGTAACTGTACAGTTATATAATCCAAGATAATTTAATTAGAAACAAGTCATTAAATAAAAAAATTAAATGGCCAGAATTTAAAATAAACGAGAGAATAATAACACCACTTAATGGCACATAAAGAGAGATTTTATATAAAATAAATATGTAAACATAAAGATATAAAAAAAATATATTATAGTGTTACTGCACACATTCTCAATATGGAACATCTAGAAATTAAAAACAATTTCAGAATTGCACTTTGTATAAAACCCTTTAGTTAATGTTTTCTATTCTTTGATAGAATTAATCAAATAAATTATTATCAATAATTAATTATATTATTAATGATAATTAATCATAAATTTAGAGTATATTCAAAAGAAAAAATCTTTAATTTGTAAAGAACAACACTAATAGAAGCCTTACTTTAACACAATTATTAATACATATATGTAATATATATAACACTGCAACGATTACATAAAATCTACTAAATCCTTTATATTAACAATATATAACATAAATTTACAGTTACTAAATATGTAACACTACTTCCAATGTAATTTTTAAATATTTTCATTAAACAATAAAAAACTTAAAACAACAACTCACTATACAATAAATGCCACATAATAAGGAAAATCGATGATGCTTGAGGACGAGGCGTAGAGAGTGCATATATATAGAGACGCAGATATCTAGATATCCAGGACTACGGCGAAAACATACGCTGAATTACAGCAACAATCAAGATCCAATAGGTTGAAATTAAATAAAAGAGGATTGACGAAAGAACAAAGAAAAAGATAAAGCTGCTGAATAGAGTTTCGCGTAATGCCGCGAATAAAAATGAAGACGAATGTTCCAAAAAAAAAAAAAAAACTGATAACGGTTCAGCGACCGGTATACTTGCCGAAAGAAAATAAAGTCATTAGCAGCGGAGCCTGGCGGATCCCGAACAGCATAGAATCTTTTTCAGATAGAAGATAATTATTGCAATTATTGAAATTATTAAAATTATGAAGATTATTAGAATGCGAAGGACGAAAAAACTGGTGAAGCCAGGAGTCTGAGAACTTGTTGTTCGCCGCATTGGTAAAGGCCGACTAGATACCAAGACGATAGAAATAAAAAAGGAGAGCTCGTACCAACACGCGCAAAAAAGTCAAGCGTGGGAAAGTAAATAGAAAAACACAACCAAATGCAATAGTTGCGAAATATGGGTCTGTAGCATTTCACAACGCTAAGTCAGGTACCCAACGAAAAGTTTTAACAGGGAGAGGCAATAACAATAAAAAATAAACAAATAATAAAACAACAAATCAAACACAAATGTGTTAACACAAATGAGGTAAAACAAATCCTGGTATGGCATGGAATTTTTCATAGACTACAAAATTTCCATTTTATTTTCCCCTGTATAGGTTTATAGATTATTGGTAAAATAGTCATCTACCAGAAAATTGTTTTATTTTTTAAATACAAAAGATTCACCTTATGAAAATTGTCAGTTTTTTTTGCATTTATTTTCTGTCATATTTTGAAAACATTTAAATAATAGAATTCTTATATTACAATAAATGAACTGCTGTAAAAATATTTTACAAACTGTTTTTCAGGAAGTCTTGTAACCATACCTTCTTGTATGGTTACCATATCCTGTATTTTCTCTTGTTTTCACCGTTGTGTTGTGACACCGAGAAGTTGAAATTTTCTTTATTCAGAAATGGCATAGAAAAAGACGTATTTTGAATGCTTTTGTAGTAGTGTTGAAATTGCTTTACTGCACATCAACAAATATATTGAGATGATAGTAAAAAAAAAAAACTTTTTTAATCTCGTAAAATAAGTTACAATCCTTGTAATTTATTGAGACAAAATATTAATGTGAATTCTAGTCATTATTAATATTATTTAATAATTACTTTCATATTTACTTCTCCTAACAAAGATTATTTTAGTATTCTCTTTATCGTGTATGACATTTTTTCTCAATATTTTTAGAGTTAAAGAAGAACTTGAAAGAAAGAAAAAAGAATATGAAAAAGTAAGAAGACCTTCCAGGTTTGAAGTAACTCCTGCTCCAGACATACTAAGAATGAAGCAAATGTCACACAATGAACTCTCTCTACCAAATTCAAATGACCTAGAGGTAACATTATTTTATTTTTTTGTGTTAACTTGAATAATATTACTGTTTTCATATTAAATGCACGTGTTTCTTGTGAAGTATCATTGTGTTTTACTTATTCACAACTAGGACAACTTCTGTTGAAACATAAATTACATAGACTATTGGTTACCAAACTTTAATTTTAATTTCTTGTGATGTATCAAAGTAAATTATTTTTTGTGTCCCATTAAATTACTACATACCTATTATTCTACCGTTATTCATTCATTTGTACTAGTAATATTTTCTTAATTTTTCACCGAGATTGTAGTTGGGATAATAATATTGCAACTAATAATTACTCAGTACTGTAAGGAAAAAATGTATATACAAACAGATCACTAAAACTCGATTAATAACTAGAATTCTCTTTACAATCTGGTAAGAAGTTTGTTTGAACTGAGTAAAGAGTTGTTTGAACTGAGCAAAGAGAGTATAAGTTTCAAGTCTGGCTCAACACAAAACTTACTTCAAGTTTTCTTTTTCAAAAATATTAATTCAGAAAGTGCTCTATCACTCAGATAAATTGTTGTGAAAGCCATTAAATAATTAATTCATGCCTTAAAACTAGTGTCTTTTTAAATCATATGTTTATTCAAATTTTTCACAACCATAAAATGTTTCCCATGATCCACCTTTGGGTTCCAATTCTCACTTTGGGAATTGCTGATGGACTTTCTATATTACATATCAATTCTAACTTATTCTTTAACTACTATTTAGAAAATTAATTAATTAATGTAATTACATAATATATAATTAATTATATTCAGTAAAATAACAATCATCAAATATTAAATTGAATTACTTTTTCTATAGATTATTATAAATATTATAATAAATATATGTAATAAAATAAATCATCTCTGTTACTGTAATGTAAGAAAAAAAAAAAGATTTAGAAAAAAATTGACAGGATGTAACCTAAGACCCCCTTGGTTATGAAACTGGAATGCTCACAAATTGTCTGACTGTAGGTGTACAATTACTTGTACAATACAAGTAAAATACAAGTACTTGAAACACTCAAACATTTTTAAATGGAGTTTACTTAGAAATGAGATCAAATTGGAAGCTACCATTTCAGATTAAAAGTAGGGATCCCATCTGAACACCCTACAAAAGGAAATCAATAAACTTTGTTGTAAGCTAACCTCCAGTCCTTGTTAGTCTTAGTTTCACCTGCAATATCAAAACATTTTAGATCTTCATTTACTATGAACAAATTAAAAATACTCTTTCTTAAAATTCTGAAACTCTGTGTACTGAATTGTAAAACTCCTATAAGAATAAATTTAACTGTTACAGGACTAGAACTTTACATGTGTAATAAACTAAGCCCATAAAATTTTTATAATTTATTATTTCTTAAAATATTTTAGGTCCAAATAAATTGAAAGTTGGAAATATATAAAAAAGACAAACACTAGACTAGAAGCAGCAATCTGATATTGACTTTTTTTAGACTTAGTATCAGTATTTCTATGTTTAACTATCTACTAATGAGGAAAATAAAGTGGAATCATTTTAGTACAAAAAAGGATAAAAAAAAAATTAAAGCACAGCAAAATATAATAAACCAATTGAATTGAAAAAAATGAATTTTTTTTTGAGAGTTTCATCACAGTTTGCATAAAAAAATTAGCAGTCAAATCTAATATATAGGACAATGGTCTGAAGTATTTAAAATAGTCTGTTGCTTGTGGTTTTCTATTTGTAATTTTGATACTAATAACTTAAGATCTCATTTCTCTAAAATGCACTTTCAATTTTTTATGAGTTATGTCTCCCTTTCCTGAAATAATTTTCATTTTTATATCCTTCAATCAGATTTTGTTTTCTGATTTTCATTGTATTTTACTTCTCTAAAGCAGATATATTTTCTTCAGGAATGTTTCCTCATTGGTTTTAACCTTTAATTATTCATATCTCAGCAATCTTCTGAGTGGTACTTCCATTTCTTGTCTGACCCCTGCAAAGATACTTTCCCTTTATGCAATGCATAAAAGATATTAGAAATGTGCAAGTCCCATTATCAGTAATGACAATCTCATTACTGTCCCATAATTGGTAATCGTAATGACAAGGCCTCATAATTTGTTTAAAGGAGTTTTTAAATGAAGGGTATTGGTAGTTGTCAGATTTTATTTATAGCACTTCTATTACCACAGAGAAATCTAAGAAAAGTTTTTTACAATTTTTTTAAAATTACAAAAAAATTTGAGATATTTAAGAAGTCAGGAAAGTACACTTTTAAGTGGATTATGTGAGAATCTATAGAATTTGAAACAATATACTTGTATCAAATACTACACTTGTAGTATAATATACTATATTATATTGCACTTGTAGTATAATATACTGCAAGTGCAATATACTACACTTGTTTTGAGCTAATTTCCTGAATAATTCTGATGTGTATTTTCTTTACAACTCTAATCAAATACTACACTTGTATAATATACTACAAGTGCAATATACTACACTTGTTTTGAGCTAATTTCCTGAATAATTCTGATGTGTATTTTCTTTACAACTCTAATGTAAACTTCAATGTAATTTGTTATATTTATAATACACTAATATAATTTATGTTGTACATAGGAAACAAATGAATACCTCTTATACCATGAAGTATTCAAAACACTGTGAAATGCATGTATGTAATAAAAAGAAGTGTTTGACATTTTCATTTTGGAATTATTAATGTATGAATAAAAATCACAGATTATTTTACTTAGATATAGTCTCTTATTCCGTAATATAATTTTTTCAAACAATTCTTCTTTTTTTGTTGTAAATATGTGATAATTTTATATAAGCTTTATCTTTTGTAGATGCGTTATAACTTTGTCAATAATAATAAATCAGGTTAACCGCTTAATTAAACAGACATAAAAAAAAAATCATCCTGAAGTAAAAAAATAAATATTTGTTTTCCAGCCACATTTACTATTAATGTCTATTACAGTAACATGTTATTGAGGATCAATATTATTTCCAATCGCTTATTTTTTTATGTTCCCTTTTGTTAATTTTTGTCAGATTTGGTGCTTTGACTTATGTGATCAGTGAAATTAACAAACCTATTTTGACTGAACCTTCTATTAAAGGTGAAACCTTTTTCCATTAGAAGAAGAACTTTTTTATAAATAAAATTTTTAATATTAATATTATTTTCAGCTATCATTAACTTAACTGTATTTTTTTAGTAGATATTTATTTCCCAATAGTAACCTAATACTTTAAATTGCTTTAGTATGAATGTATAAAGATTTGTTTGATTTTATGAAAATATATACATATTTTTTTATTATATATATTAGCCACAGTATCATCCAGTTTTTGGAACTCAGCCGAAGAAGTCCATCTTAAAAAAGACAAATTCATTCAGTCTTAGAAATTTCAGCCCGGTTATAACACCTACAGTAACTCCTTATACCACGATTACTGGTGCAGAAAGCAGGTAAGAATGATTAACTCAAGTACATTTCTCAGTTAATTTATTTTACTTTGAGGTAAGTGAGTAAGGAGGTGTTCAATATTTTGAAATAAGTGAAACTTTATAGGAAGTAAAATTGTGTTTATCTTATATTTTGATGTGGTTGCTGTAATCTAAAGAGGGCAGAATCGAGCAATAGACAGCTTAAGAGAGCTTTAAGAAATATTATTAAGTTTATGAAATAATAATAATAAAATGACCTTTTTCAGATTTAATTAGTCAGTATTTTAATTTTATTAATCCAGCAGATGGTGATATCTACATCCAGTAAATAAAAGTATAATGGTTTGAAATTAAAAGTGATTGGGAGTAAGTAGATTATTTGTGTGTCAAAACTAATATTAATACAATAATAATTTATTCCCTTTTTTTACAAAATAGATATATTTCTTACATAATTGCGTTGTAACTTACTAACAGTTCCTGCAGATGTAAAATAAGATTAACTCCCTTATATAGACAAATTGATATTGGAAGGACAGGTAGATGGGAAAAATTGTGCAGGCATGCAATGGTTGGAATATGTAAAACAAATTGTTAGGGATGTAGGATGTAGGAAGTATAACGAAATGAAATGACTGGAACTGGATAGGAAATCTTGGAGAGCTGCATCAAACCAGTCAAATGACTGAAGACAAAAAAAAAAAAAAAATAGACATAAAATACTCACAGCTATATGGATATATACGTTTATAATACAGAATGATTCCAAATTTTACAGCAATTTCTTGGGAGATGATACTATGGCCAAAAATAAGGAAAAAAGTGTACATAAACATAGGGCAGAAAATGGTTCGTTTATGAGTTTCGGCTAGTGAAACATTGAGCTTTGCTTTCAGCTCCCTCTGTGAAACAAAACCACACCAAACTTCTTTGGTACAAACCTAGGTGTAAATTTGTTGTTTTCTTATGGTTTTTAACCTAAGAAATTGAATAAAAGCGGTCCCAGACCAAAAAACAGGGTAAAATAGAAAAAGGTTTACCAGAAACTACACTTTTTTTAAGTCTGGAATAAAGTAACTTTGTTAATTTACTAATAAAATAATAGAAATTTCTAGTTAACTTTATAGAAAATTTAATTCTAAGAAAATCTACATAAATAATGTCTATTAAAATTAAACACAAATTTGAGAAATTCAACTTTTTTTTTAACCTCTGGGACCACCGTTAGGTATTGCTTCAGAGGATGAGATGAATGTTTTGTAGCATGTGAAAATGCCATGCCTGTCCAGGATTTGAACCCGTGACCTCTGGATGAAAAGCCGAGACGCTACCACTCGTACCACAGAGGCCGGCAAGAAATTCATCTTCACTTAACATGCAGAGTGGATCAGAAAAGTGATATGATTTTAAACAAAACAATTTTCTTCAATGTTTAAACAACATAATGTAAATGAAAACAGATAGAAGACTTATCAATAACAGAAAAATGAATAAAAAATGAATTTAAAAAAACAAAAATTACATACTTTTTGATTTTTTCTAGAAATTATTAATTATCAAAATGGTTACTTGATAAAGCCACAAGCAGTTCTTGAAAGCAGTTGCTCAATGTGACCTCCAATCTGTTCAGTGCATAGTTCAGCTTGGCAATTCCATGCTAGCTAAGCATGTCTAATAACATCATTATTATTATTATTATTAATGTTAGCTGCAGCTTCTATTAAATGATATCTCAATTCTTCTTACATGCCAATACAAGCAGAATAGACTAATGACTAAATCTAATCCCTGAAAGGAGAAAGTCTACTGTATGAGATCAGGAGATCAAAGTGACCATTTTTCTGGTCCGTTCCAATCAATCCATTGCTTACTAAATGTGTTATTTAAATGATTCATCACATCATGACAGTAGTGAGCAGGTTCACCATAAATGAAAATCCAAATTTGCACTCTATCTGCTAGTGGAATATCTTCCAGTAGTTACCTCAGATTTGTTTGCAAAGTGCAAACACTCTCCATTGAGCCTTGGGTGTTTTCCTTAACAGTCTCTTGGGTGTTTTCTTCTGCCCAAGTGTGTTTGATAATTTACAATGCCATTTCTTGTAAAACAGTTTCATCAATAATTAGAATATTCCTTATGAAATAGGGAAGACGTTCACATTTTTAATTAACCAATTACAGAATTTCATCTGTTTCATCTGTTTCAAAATCAGGTGGTAGTTACTTATAACATATTTTTAATGAAATTTATTGCTCCTGTAATTTTCACCATACACTCAGTTGTGAAACATGAAAGCGATGTGACAATCTCTGTCGTTTGAAGTGGTAGATATTTGTATCGTGTTCAATGTTGTTTTTTTAGTGTTGGCATTTCTCACAAAACATTCATGATCAGCATTGAATCATTGCAGTTTAAGTTTGCATATCTGTTTCTTGAACTTGCCTTCTCAAAGTCTCAAATGTTTAATGATCTGGTACTATTTGGTTTGGATAATGTTCTTGCTATTCATGCACAACAGCCAGTCCATTTTTACTTA
This sequence comes from Zanna intricata, assembly GCA_010016005.3. NCBI lineage: Eukaryota > Metazoa > Arthropoda > Insecta > Hemiptera > Fulgoridae > Zanna > Zanna intricata. The sequence goes on from JAAAKQ030477975.1 coordinate 18,713, forward strand.
CCTTACTATAAATTAACAATATGTCCGTCAACTCTCCAAATGTTAAATAAATTTTTGATATCATTTACTGTGAGTGACTGATTGAACAATAACAGCACTAACACCATCCAAATGAATATTCAAATGCTAGACACTGAATGTAATTGTTGATTAGTTGTTATCTGAAGTTTTTATTTTTCAAAGATGTAAACTCGCTAAAATTTGATCCTGGATGCTAAGCAGTATGTGTCTTAAAAACTGCAAATTTTTATGAGTTGATTGAATACTTTAAATTGATAGAACAAGTATCATTGATTTTCATCAGTTAAAAGGAAGTTTCTACTAATGCTTTGTGAAGTTGCGTAATTGATCTAACTGGCCAGATGAAACTAGCAATAGTTTTCAAAATAATCCCCTTCCTACATTTAGATACTTGTCTCTTCTTTCTGTAAATTGTTTGAACACATTCTTAAAGAATTATTCATCTTGGTGTCTGAGCTGTTCTTGTGCCTTGTTCTTGACCTGCTTCATTCTTATGCGTCTAAAAGTTTTAATTAATTAGTTATGACTCATACTTAGTTTTTATCCAGTTTAGTTATTATGCAGTTCATGGCAGTTACCTCTGGAATACTTTTGTAATTCGGAAACAGCGTGATGCAAGCATTTGTTCTTCTCATGAACATTAATTTCTCTAGATTGAGCTTTGATCTCAAGTGATTTGGCTAATTGTTTTTCTTAAAGATTAATGTTTAAGGAAATTTGAACATCTACATGACAAAGTTTGATAGATTTTCCAAATCTTGCTCCATTCTTCAGTTATCTTCTCTCATTTCATTGAGGAGTTGGACCACCTTTGTTAGTGATATTTTCCTGATGTTTCCAGAAACAAGCATTTCTCTTCTCTTTTGTGCCAGGTTTGCACCTCCATCTGTCATTATTTTTCATGTAGGAATTGTTTCTTGTATTTTCAAGTTTACACAGGAATTATGAAGCATGAAGTTGCAGTTAAAAAAAATTATTTCTTGTTTGTTACCATTTCCAAATGATTTATTGAAGGTTTTGGATGATATTTTTCCACTTAAAAAGTTCAAGTTTATAATTAATGAATTCACCACAAAGACAAATAGAATACAAATACTCCACAATGCATAATGCAAACAGAGTATTAAATTTAGAGCAGGTTTATACTGATTAAAATTATCACTAGATAAGATGGAGCATAAATTAAACAAAAACATTTGCCTTGACTGTTATTCATATTTTATTTGCATTTTCAATAAGTGTTCACATTCGAAGATTGAATTAATTATTTGAAGGTATTACAGAAGTCTTACTTATATATATAATATATATATATATATATTTATTTATATTTACAGTATGTAATATATATTGCATAGATGACAACTTAAGCTAATTTTAAATAAATTAAAAAATTCTTTTATTGTATTTGTTAGAAGTGATAAGGCTGATCAATTATACTGGTACATTGCCTAACATTTAAATCATTTTTCATTCAAGTATATTTTGTAGATAAGGATGAAAGCAAAACAAAATAGAAGATTTAGATTTGTTATAATCACATGTTGTAAGTACAGGATCATTAAATTATTCAACAGGCTATGATTTACATGATAATGAAACTAACGCTACTTTTCAAAATTATCCCCTGCTACATTAGATACTTGCCTCATTTTTCTGTGAGATTTCTTATTCCATTTTTAAAGAATTATTTATTTTAGTGTCTGTGCCATTCTTATACCACTTTCGTTCTATTCTTGTGCATCTATCCTGGCCAATTAGATCAATTATGAAAGTTTGTAAAACATCACTCAAAACTTCTACCAGTCTTTCATGTGATGTAAATCATTGCTGTTTGTTCTGCCTGACTTAAAGAATTCAACCCACTTATAAAAATTTGCACAGTTAATACATTAAACTTTAACATCTACAAGTGAATTTTGGACAGTTTTATGTCTTTAGAAAATAAAATCTTATTACATCATGCTATTCTTTCACTTGTTTCAAGTGTAGCTGACATTTTGAAATACACAAAAGAGGTTATAATAATGTAAATTCTTTTTGAACTGTTGGTATTTTATATGTTAGGTGAGTCAACTTGAATGTCAGACAGTTTGAGTTTAATCGGGTTAAATGATTTTTCTCTGTTACCATTTGTCCCTTTAATTATTGAAAGAACCCTCATACTTATAGTAAGTGTATGTAAGTTAGAAAAAGGAAAAGTAATACTTTTTCCTCTTAATCACATTTGAATTGTAGTAAAATTGTCTTAACATTCCTTAAATATTAGAGTGGAGAGCTAAATTATTGATAGACAAGTTATGAACATTTATCATTATTTGATTATTATTATTATAAGAACCATTTCTTTTTAATGTTAATCTTCACTTGCTATAAACATTTGTGATTCCTTTACTGTTGTAATTTTATTGCCCTATCAACAAGAGATAAAACCAATTTGTTTAGAAAATAAAGGCCCAAGATAGTTTATGTGTATTTTTTTCATGTAATAAAAGTTGTATGGGTGAAATTAAAAAATGATTGTATTAGATTCTTCTGTCGAAGTTTTCATTTTTGAAATACATTTTTTTATGAAGGAATGGAAACTACTAGTTAAAATATTTTTTTTACAGTCATTTGGGAGTACATACTATTAAAATAAAGTTTTAGCACTGTGATTTGCTCCTTTTCATAAAATAAATAATTAATTATTTAGAAATCTGAAAAAATTTCATGTTTTATTTCTTAATATTTCTGGTGGTATGTAAAATAAAAATCTAAACTCTAAATCTAAACTGGTTTTTTTATTTTGAAGTATTATGCACAAAACATTGTTTAATGGTTTATTGGTGAACCCTTGAACTTTGAGTGAATCTTTCCAGTCTATGAAATAATAAAAATTACATACCCATAAAATCCATTATTTAGGTCAAGAACTTTATGAAGATGATCTTGATTGTATAGTCAAGCATTAAAAAATGTTGCTGGTCAACATTGATGCAAATCCTAATTTATTGAATAAGTAGGTTTAGTGATAAAAGGAAATTTATGTTTATTGACAAAACAAATTTCCACATTTTTTGATTATGGCTGAATGTAAATCCTTACTCTTGTCATGAGGCTCGTGTATATTATACAGTCAGCACATATTTAGATACTGATTAGTTAATGTTTACATAGATATTGTTGTTGATGAGTAACAGATCTATTTTTATTCATAGAAATTTAATTACAGTGGAGATCAGAAGTTCAAGATCAGATCATTATGAAAATCCATACATTTATAAATCTGACTTTTGAATCAGGTTCAACACTATTGGCTACAAAGAACATCAGATTTTAAGTGAAGTTTTTGCTGTTAAATGGAATGGTTGACGAGATATAGAAGAATGGCTGGAGAGATTCCCAAATGTCACCTTTAGATTACTACATCTGAGGCTTAATTAAAAGAATTACTGTATTTACCAAATTAAACCTTAAGATATTGTTAATCTAAAAATTAGAATTCAGAAAACAGCTGAGAATTTTACTTGGAAATCACTGAATTATGTGCGTTGTCATCTGGTTATACTGATACATACTTGCTGTTAAAAAGTGGAAGATCGATTTGAATATTTTTTTATTGAAGTGGTGAAATTTTAAATAAAAATTAAATTTTCCAAAATTATTTCCTTCTTTGCTGCAAACATTTAGTATGAAATGTTCATTTTTATACTGTTTCTCAGATCTCTAAAGGAATTTTAAAAGTTGAATATATCATAACTTTGCCCTCCTATCAATTTAAATTGGCTCACCATAGTGCCACTTTTACTTCAATCTTTTCATCTCAAGTCCTTTAAATAATATTATACAATGGTGATTACGGTTTAAAGTGTTGCATTTTCCCTCTAAGGAGAGCTCAGTTGTACCTTTCAAAAGGCTATGTAATTAACTAGTAAAATGTCCTGAAAGCTTTGCATTTTCATCTTAGACAGTTTTAATGTTAAACAAGAATTGGAAGTATACAAATAAAGTAAAAATATTGACTGATAAACTTGATGAAACCTATGATGAAATTAAATAAGCATTTTCTATTTCAGTACCAATAAAATTTTATTCAACAATAATTCATTTTTAGAAACGCATAACAATTTTTATTAGAAACACATAAAGGCATTCTGTGTAATTTGATATTTCTTGCTATCTAATTAAAACATCAGTGCCTTTAAATTTTTATTCAGTCAAGAAGTAGAGTAGAACAGTCAGTAACCATATGTAAAATATGTAGTAAGAAAGAAATTATTAAACAGGTTTCAGATGAACCATATTAGACTTAAAATACTCTGAAGATAAGTTAAGATAAAATACTCTGAAGATAAGACAAAAAAAAGTGTGAACAAATAAATTCTCTCGCAGGACAAGAAAATAAATCAGAAAATTCTTCTAATAGCAACATTTGGATTTGTTATACCAAAGCAATAAATTCCCACAAAACAAAATGATTAGAGAAATAATTTTTTATTCTTTTTCTAGAAACTACAGATCTACATCCAATTACAGCTACTCTGCTTTGTTTTTTTTTTTTTATGAAAAGAAATTATTCTTTATGTGTATAAGAAAACCTTACTGTCATTTGAACCCAGCAGCTTTTGTATGAAAAATAGAGATTACACCACTCTGGTGCCATCTCCATAGGTTCTGTTGAAGTAAATTAATACAGTTTTGTATACTGTTCATTTTTCTACTTATCATGTTGTTAATTCCACTGTCATGGTGGAGTGGTTGTGTCTGTTCATTTGAAAGATGTTGAGTTCAAATCCTAAATAGGTTTTTTGTTTTTTCCCCAGTGCAAATCTTTTTTCTATAAAAAAATTTGTGTAATTGGTTATTAACATATTATTTAGAGAATAAATAAAACAATTCTTTTCAAATTAATTGAGTAATCCATTTACTAAGGCTCTTTTTTAGTTTATATGATTATTTACTTGATTCGTTTTATTTACAGGATTCGTTTGGCATTTGAAGCTATATTTCACAAATCTGCTACTCTACAGGATGTTGATCCTGATCCTGAGAATGGAGTAGAAATACCTTGTAGAGAAAATCATAGTTTACAAGCACCAGCCATGCTAGTATCACCTGCTAGTCCTGGACCTTTTAAAAAAGTGCAGCTTGTGAGTACTTCAACTGATTAGTGTTACTAGCTATTGACTAGTTTACTTAAACTTTTATTGACTTAGTTATTAATTTCTTTTTTCTTTCTTTCTTTATTATTTCTCACATTTAAACCCCAATATAGGTAGTCATTAAACCCCAGTATGAGTACTATGTCATTTTGTATTTTCACTAACTTCCTTGAAATGGCGCTTCTAGATATTGTATAAAAAAAAAACCAAAAAACAAACCACTGCAAAATTCAAGTTTTACAAGCATTGTAGAGCACTTGGTTGTTAATGTGCTTCAGCCTGGTTACTAATTAAGCCTTGTCTAGGTGGTGATGTAAAACATGCTCTTGTACATCTACCTGGAGGAAAGAAAAATTTGTGCTTAATTTTTGCTGATTACCCCACCATAAATTGAAGAATAAGTAATTTTTATTTTATTTAGTGGCCAAGGTTCAATTTTGGTATTCACCTTAAATATTTCCATAATCATTAGTACTTCTGGAGACCGTAAATATAAGAAGAAAGCAATTTAAAAAAAGCTCTCTGAAAGCAATTTAGAGTAAATATTTATAATTTATTTATGTTGCTTTGTCTCAATTTTTATTTTTATAAAAAGCCATAGAGTTATGTTTTATGGATTTAGAATTAAAAAAACTGCAGATTTTTAATACCTCAGTTTTCATTCAATTTTTTATGCTGTTTGTTTGCTGTAGAAATCATAACAAATTAAAAAAAAAGTTTGACATCCAGCAAACCAAAATGATCATTATATGCAGGTAGATCCTTTCTTTACATTATTTATAAAAATAAGATTTAGACTTTCCTGTGTAAATTTATTTATTACAAAATAGTTTTATTGTTTGCATTAATTTTTCTGTGATTGTTTTAATAAAAGTCACACTGTGTATAAATATTGCTAGCACTTGTTTAAATAATAGATACCAGTTCTAGGTTTAATTACTTTATTTAACACTGCTGCTAGTAACTCAATTCATGAAAGAACTGCACAGTTAACTTTAAAGAGATCTTCTGAAAGTATAACCAAATTCATTTGAAATTGGATTATTTGTAATTTCTAAAAATTTTGATTTGTCTTCATGTTACATGCTGTCCAGTGAATGAAATTTGCATTTTAAAAAGGAGTTATTTTTTCATACTTATCAGAATTGGAACATTATGTTTGTAACAGAATTGGTTATGTGGTGAAAAGAGTTTACAGAAATGATTTATTACGTTAATCTTTAAATTAAGGTCTCTATTCCGACTTTAATGTTTAATATAATAAGTAATTTTTTTGGTGAGCATCACCATTTTACTGAAGTAGTATCTTGGCAGGAAGAGGTGAGAAGTTAAGTTTTCTTTTTTGATCTGAAGTGATTTTCTAGAATAATTTTTTAAGTATGTTACCGACAGTTATCAATTTCTCTTAGTTTTGGAAGATACATGATGTAAAGGTGTGGAAATTTTATCATTGTCTTTAAGGTCATTTGGTAGAAAGACAAAAAATGCTCTTTCAAGTGAAAAGTCGTTGAAAATGAAAATGCTAAAAATAAGTTGTACTGTATTGTATAAGTAAACTGTAATGTGCTTAACAGTTAAAACTATTATTTGTTTGTACATTGTGTGGTGGCTACTTCCTGTATTCCTATCCATTCATCTGTACCATTAATGTCTTTTTTTTATTGATTGTATTTATGCTCAAACCCTATTTAATATGTATTAATAAATGTATTTAACCCTCAAACTAGAAATAATATTTTTTTAATGATTTCAGATCTTATTACTTGATTTTATGGTTGTTTCATACTATATTGATAATTTTATGTACGGTACATTTACCTGCTTTTACTTTATATCGTTATGAATAAATGTTAATGTGAATTTCTTGATTATATTGCTTTATTTGTATAGTTTTGGCTAGTTAATGACGCTTTTATTCATTTAACAGTATTTATATTTTAGTGATTTTAAGGTATGAATTTTTAAAATAAGTATGTAACAGTTTTTCTAGCTAAGCTTCATAAACTGTTCTTTTGATAATTACATTAAAAGGGTCTGCCATTCCACCAAAAATGAATTATTTTGTTCTGAATGTTATTAATATTGTGGTACGTAACATAATAAAATATAAATAAAAATATTTATTTTTTGGGGGCTTTTTATTTTTAGGTAATGAAGTTACTAAATAAAAAAAAAGGTCTTACCAGTTTGAGTGCACTGTTGCTGATTTGAGAGTTAATATCGTATCATAATCCTGATGACTACCATTCAGTATGAGTATGATGATAATCAACAAAGTTATAATAATACATAATGATTGGTTATTAAATTACTAATCGATCTTGATAGTCTAAACATAAATTGCAACTTTATTTCTCTATTATTTTTTAATAATAAATTCACTTTATAAAGGAATTAATTAAACACTGATACATGGAGATTAATATATACATATATATATTTTTCCATTTAGCCTAGAGAAAGAGTTATAGACATGTCACCGGAGGATCAAAAACAGTGGGAGGAAGAAGAAATGAGTCAGAAAGTAACTTTTGAGCAATGTGTTATAGATCCAGCACCTTTCCAATTAGTAGAAAGAACGTCATTATTAAAAGTTCACTCAATATTTTCGTTGGTTGGTTTAAGTCATGCATACGTTACAGCTATTGGGAAACTAGTTGGTGTTGTAGGACTAAAGGAGGTAAATGTTAATTTCTGTAAATTTTTTTTTATCCCCAGAAATTTTAAGTTTTTTATTGCCATTTTGTTTGTTTACCAACAAAATTTACAACAGAAATGGTAGTAAGTTTTATTAATTCTAAAAAAAAAAGTTTCATTTTTTAATAATGTATCTTGTTAAAAATAACATTTTTTTAATTACTTTAACATTAATCTTAATAGATATAGAGCTGTTAATGACTGTGTGTAGCATGTAGGAAAATTCAGCTGTGTTTAGCTGTTTATTTATTTCTGTTACTTTTGCATGTCATAATATTGATTATGATGTTATTGAAATTATGTTTTGTGTGAAAATGTGGGAGTATTGGGGTTGTTTTAAGATCTGTATGTGGAGTTGTTTTGAGACCTGTATGTAGATTTGTAGATTTTGTATGTAGATTTATTACTATTAAATCATTATTAGTTTAAAAAATTAAAGTACATGAATGTATATTTAAAAAAAAAAAACATGTGTATAAAATACTTTATGAGAGTTTGATACTCTGTTGTCACCAACAGTTGAGTTATATGATTCTGTAAATACTGTGGAATGTTTCATAATTTATTATAATAAAATTCCTTTAGGTTGTTGTTCTCATGAATAACAACCTTTTTATGCCAGGTTTACTGAGAAAAGTGAGTAGTGAAGTTACTTCCCATAAAAAAAAAACTTTTTTACTGAGGAGAATATATTGTTGTGTATCAATATGGCATGCATATTAAAATGCAGGGGATATACAACCACACAAGTGTACATTTACTTTCCTCACAGCAGGGAGTAGTTGTATACTGGACATCATTACTTTCAGAGAAAATAGTGATTGTTACTGCTTTATCTCAGGTGCATCACAACCTTAGGAAAAGAGATTAAATCTGTTTTGAAACATTATTTTATGTACACAATCATGTAACCATTTCAGTTCAATAAGAGAAATTTTATATAATACAATAATTACTGAAAACATTGATTTGAATATTTATATAACAATTCAGTTCAATAATTATTATTAAAAAAAAGTAGCAGTATAAGAACAATTTAAAAAAATAAGAAATGAAATGAAATTAAGAAAATCTGTAATATTGAAAGTAATATTATCACTTACTCTTGTGAAATGAAAGAGTTCTTGGTTAAAAGGATGTTTGTCTGCGTATTGATTGCAGTAATACGTGTATTGTTGTCAAAAGCTTGTAGTGACAGTGTACATATCTTTGTTAAACTTGGTTATATATGGGAACAAATCTATTACTTAGACCAAGTTTCTAGGATTCTAATTCCTGAGATGTCTTAGGTGTTGTAAAACCATTAATTACAGACTGAAAGACAGAAAGAAAGGAAAGAAAAAGATAGTACAATTGCAGAACATTCTAAAAAAAATCCTAAAATTAATTTTAAGTGTAAATCTTATGTATTATGAAAACTGATTCTTAAAAAAATTTGAAACAAAAAACTGCATTTGTTTTAACAAATTTTTACTGTCGATAATAATTTAAATAAAATCTGAAATATATCTCTTTGTGATAATTTGCATAAAATGATCAAAATTTGCTATTTAATATCTCTTAAAAGTATAGAAACATTTCTCTCTTTAATCTTGGATAAATAAATGTACTAAACTTGAATTCATTTTTATTGATGTAAATAATAGTAATTTCATCTTATTTTGGAAGAGTAGTTTTATGTGTAATAACTTAGAGACATACGTTTCAATTTTTCAGCTAAGAAAGGCAATTGAGGACTCAAATTGTGGAAACTTGCCTGCTAATCAACAACAGCAGCCACAACAACAGCAGTCACAACAACAGCAGCTACAAAATCCTCAGCAGCAACATTTAATTCAGGACTAAACATTAGGACCTTTTAATTCACTAGTTTATTATAATTTTTGTATTTATTATTCTTCCATAAATAAGGACTCTTATATTAGTCAATGAATGGACTGTTATCTGTTTTAGTTATTGAGTGATCTGTGATTATTTATTAGGAGTGATTTTTTAAAATTTTTATTTATGTTGTTGGTTTGGTGAATTACTTCTTATTTTTCAGAGTTGAATACTGGGTTAAAGGGAAGGGAATCATCCTACCTCTTTCACTCAAAGTCACACAGTGAGAGCAACAGCTGCATCTCACACCTTTAGAGAACTCTGTTCTCTTATTATTTTCTCTTTTCTTATTGTTCTGTTCATAACATTAATTTGTTATACTTAGATGTAAAATATTATATTATGTAATAACACTACATATTTTTTTTAAATAATATAATATTTATAAACATTTTCACAAATTATCTTTTAAGAATTATATATGCTTTATTCATGCAAAACCAAACAAATTAAAAGTAAAAAAAAAACAATTAATTTTTGTCTTTAATGAAAATGTGTTTTAATCCTTCTACTTTGTCGTCACCACTTCACTGCTTTTGTCATGGTCACTGATTTCTGAGCTACAGAAGAAGATTACTTTAATTGTGTAATTAATACTTCAGATAGTTATGCAGAATACCTTCCTTTACAATATCTTTGTTAGGTAGGGCTTTCATATGTGGCACAGTTTTTTTTAATCCTCTTATGAAATTTTATTCCCAAGTTTTGTTAACTGCTTAACTTATAAGAAAGTAAATTATTTATCATTATTTTGAGTATACCTTTTTACAAGACTATATACTTTTTCTATTGGACTCGGCAAAAGTGCTTTTCTTGAAAATTTTATTAACTTGCTAAACAGTGCTGTGTCTAGAATGGTTTTTTTGAAAAATTATTTTTAAAGATTCCTTTTAGTCATTACTATACTGCCATACCTCTATTGAAAAGCCAATTGAACAACTGAATTTCTCTATTGGCATTGGTTGTAGGTTTATCAAGTTAAATGCTATCTAGCTTTTTGATCAAAAGAAATAGTTTCTGAAATAAATATGAGAATTTCTCATCATCAATCTCTACTATATAATGTCCTGTCTTAGAATTTGAAATAAGAAGAGCTTCATTCATGAACACATCTCTTATACCTATATGATGAATTAAATCCTTGTTGAACAGATAACTGAACTATTGATCTGTCAGTTCATTATTTTTTAATTGGAATGATTAATGGTAATTCATGTCTCATTTGGTAAAACAATTCTATGTTGATATGAAACATTTTTTGAGGAAAATTAGTTTTGATTGTACCCCCTTTCCAGTAGTAAGTTTTGATCGCTGATTTTTCTTATTGAAACCTCTAAGATTAGGCAACACCCCAATAAAATGAAAACTCTGCTGAAACATTAGATTGTTTCAGTAATCTAACAGTTTTTTGTGACTGATTATTATTCTTTTTTAACATAATAAGGATAAACATGTTACCATATAGCATTTTCCATTAAAGAATCAGAACCAGAAACTTGTGGAACATTTTCCTCAGGGTTAATATATAACTGATAATATCAGCTATGAATCTGCCTCTGATGATCTATGACCTTTTTTTTTCACTCTTCCAACTGGAATTTCATTTATTTTTAATACAGCAGCTATATGTTCTCTGATTAATTATTTGAAATCAGTGGCAGACCTTTTTCTGAAAAAATTCTGCTTCAAAAAACTAATAAGTACCATAATTTCTCTTGTGCGTTATGCTTGATCAAAAGATTATTTATCAAGAAATGGATGAATTTATGGTCTTCCCCTATTCAGTCAGATACAAATCCTAAAAAATTCACTATCCGTGGTTGGTGCTAATTATAAAATGATAGTGAAAAGTATTTGGAGAAACAAAAAATTCAAAGCAGAGAACAGTTTTCCAGACTAACTAGACTGGCTGTGGCAAGTAATAATCTAATGTGTGCAATAATTTGGCAATGTTTCACCTGATTGAGTGATTGCATTGCTTTGTTATGACTGCAGCCCATGGCTAAGAGAAAGCTAAGTTTCCTACTGAGATATCTAATAATATTCAACTCTGAAAAATGTTACGGAATGTTAGTTTACACTGTCTTATTATTTTTTGTGGAAGGAACTACTCTTCCTTATTTTTCTACGCAGGAAAAGTTTTTGTTTAAAAAATTATTCCACCAAAACTCTAAACATACAGTATTTGTATGATTTAATTATTAATAAAGTCAGTCTCTGATAGAGTAAGAATTATTTAAGTGAATGAAGCAAAGTAATGTTATTATTTTCAATTATTTAACAATATATTTTCTAAGTAAATTTTTTTTATAAAAACTTTACCATGAACATCATTTCATAATATGAGATAATACATTTCTCAATTTAAGTAATTTAAAAGAAAATTTTCTGGTATTAATGGAAAGTGTTATTTCTATTACTGCTACTGCTACTACTACTATTCAGGTGGGAAGTCTAAAATAAAATTCTGTATTTGATGCATTTATTCTTCAATAAGTATTTTATTTTTTATTAAAAATATCCAGATTTAGTCATGATTGTAAACATAATTATCAATTTGAAGAATTTTTTTTATTAAGTTGTTTTTTTTTCCAGTTTTATTATAAGTTTTAAAATTGATCTCTAAAAATAACTTTACATCTTTAATCTGTTTTCCTATTTTATGTATCTGTTCTTCTATAAAGTATATTAATAATGATATCTCTTCTTCGCCTTTTCCATTTTCTTGACTGTTTATAGTGACAGCTCATTCTGTTTTCTGCTAAATTTTTCTACCCATATAACTCATTAGAACCAATCTCATCACCAGCCATTATGGGATTATCTTTTCATTTATTTGTTCATTAAATTATAAATCAATTTGATATTTTACCTTTTGATAATAGATAGTTTCTATATTACTGTTAGTTATATATGTATTCAAAAGCAGCTAGATATTTTAGGTTATGAGACATAAATTTGATCAAATCTGAAAATGAACCTCTCCCCAAAGCTAATAATATTAGTTATGTATATGGTGAATCACATCAATATATTATTTGCCGTGGGAATTTCACCAGTCTGACATTCATGACAAGATAAGCTAGTACAACGGCAATATTCTTAGTAAAAAATGTTTATTTTGATGAAATTTGATAAAATTCATTATTAAAAATTAACTTTGATTTAAAGTGGAAGTTTTAGACTATTTGAAGGGTCATGTAAATATATACATATATATTATTATTTATACATGCCATGTAAAATCATCTAAAATAGGTTATAGTTTCAGTATGACTACATTATTACTGGTCTTAATTGTTTATGTTTTTAGCTACTGTGACAAAAAGATCTTAGATTTGAACATTTACTGATATAAAATATTCCACTTATTAGGAGAATGATGCTTTCTCTTCACCAAACTCTTTATTGAAAAACACCATAAGTTATGAGAAGTTTTTCCAATATACACACAAAGTTTTACATGATGATTGTGTACATGGTCGTTTTAGTAAAATATCTTAAATAGAAATTAAAAAAAAAAAAACCTGTTGCTGTGAAAGAATGATTAGCTCATTAGACCAATTATAATGTTTTATGTGTATGTTTTGTTGTATTTATTTTTCATAAATTGTTAACTCATTGCTAATTGTTTGATGAATTCTAATTCATATTCTTATGCATTTTACCAATCCATTACCTTCTGTCATTAAAATTTACTGTCACTACTTAAAATAATAGATATAAAATCTAATATTATGTTGATAAAGAATAATAAACATTTTTATTGTATTTATTTTTTTTATGTATTACTTTTACTTTTCAGTACACACTTAAAAGAAAAAAAAATAATAATAATAAAGTCAACTTAAAGGGTTGACTTCAATGATGTTTTTTCAAATGTAAGATTTGTGATAAAAATTTTATATATTAGTTATTTGTTATATTTATTATTGTTGACTTTTTAGTTTTAAAATACTGAACTTTATTTTATGTTTGTAAATAGTGAGCATTTATTGTAATATTAATTCTAGTTTAGGTGTAATTAGGTTGTAAAGGACTGAAGTTTATGTTTATAATTATTTCTTAGCTAAACAAAATATAAATATATTCATAATATTTATTTGTAATAATAAATTTATAATAAGATATATTGTTTATATGTTAAAGTAGAGATTACAATACATTTTGTTTTGCAATTACTATTGTAAATGAATTTTATTACACAAAAAGATTAAATTTTCTTTTATCCATGAAAATATTTTTATGAATAAATGTACTGGTAGGATCATGGAGACTGATACAGGTCTTAAAATAAAGACTTCTGGTTGGTCGGATAAAGAGAGATCAGAGGTAAGAGCCTCTGTTTATAGTATATAGAGTTGAAATCAGATAAATAGACATAAGATAATGTTAACCTAAATTCTGACATTAAACTATAAAATGTATTTAGTGTTTTTTCCTTTGCAAAATCAATTTTTTATATTCTTTTAATTTAGGGAATTCATCCCTCTTAAAAAAAAGTTTTTTTATAGTGTTCTTATGCATTAACTTCATGACTTAACAAGATTTGTTCGTGATTTTTTTTCAAATTCATGTTTCAGTTATAGCACTTTTAATAGTGGATTCTTATCTTTTACAAAAAAATAAACTATTGAAAAGATGAGTAATTTTTTTTTAAATACCCTTGTATTAATCAATCAATCAATATTAAATATTGGTAAAAATCTTTATATTTATTAATTGAAAATAATTAATGATTATTTAAAAAATGTAATAACTTGTATAATTATATCAACTGGAAGTAATAATAATAAGAATTAAATAATTCTTTTTCTGATATATTTTTTCTTTAATTTTGCTAGTGACTCTTGAAGTTATAAAAAATAAGTACCTATTGCACAAGGTGTAATGCATCTAAGGTACTTAAACTTTAATTTTTTTTTGTTATCTTTACACAAAAGACTGAGACTTAAACAATTATAATTATTGTAAATAAAAAAAACTAATTTTATGTTTGTAAATGAATCAATAATAAATTCTTTAAAAATTCAGAGAAATACTGAATATAAAACAGTTACATGTCAAACATAACTAAAATGTGATAAATCATTCATAAACCAGTGAGTTCATCAAAGTAAAGAAGCTCAACTTCTTTGCTCATTCACAGTAATGGTTAGTAGTGGTTTAAATTAATATTATTGAAAGTTTAGCATAAAATGAATATAAATATTATTGTACAGAAAGTTTGTTGTATTTAATGTGGTATGAGTTCATTGACAGTTTTGTACCAAATTATTTTATCTCACAAGTTAAGTATAATAGTACAATTAATAGTTCGATTTGCAAATTATGTTGTAAGTTAAATTTATACTTATAATAAATGCCAACAGCTTTTTTTCCTTTTTTTTAACCTCCGGGACATCGTTAAGTATTGCTTTAGAGGATGAAATGAATGATTTGTAGCATGTAAAAATGCCAGGCCTTACTGGGATTTGAACCCAGGACTTCCAGTTGAAAGACTGAGATGCTACCACTTATCCCACAAAGGCTGGCAATGCCAACAGCTTAGAATAAAACTTCCTCTAATGTTGTTTAACTTATATATGTTGTTTACCATGTATTAATTATAGCTTCAGCCATTAGTTGTCTTTCTTCACAGCCTTTCTATTTCCAGTATGCTACTCCCTGAAATGTTTTAGGGGCTTGAAATCAACATCATGAAAAATACAATTATTTTCTAATTTAGAGGATTTTTACTTTATTTTTTGATGATTTGTACAATATAGAACTGTTGATTTATATAACATATTAAGTTAGAAAATATATATTAAAACTTGTTTTGCAAAATACTTATTTAAAATTCTAAAATAATTTACAAGTTTTCAAGATTTTCTAACAAAATAAGCTTTTTTAGTTGTTACAAATTATAAATAATTCACTTTCAAATTACCTGGATATTGTTTTTCAATGGACAGCACCTTCAATGTAATGCTGTCGTTAAACTTTGTAATTTGAAAACGTCATTATAGCATGGTTTTTAAGCTTACAATGGAAATAAAATTTATGGATCTAAAATAAAAAAAAAATGTTATTTGTTTAAATTGTTGGTAAAATTTGTTTAAACTTCTTTAAAAAAAAAAAAAAAGAAATGAAAAGAAACTTTTATTATTAAATAAGTCCTTCTAGATCTTTTTTGAGTTATTATGCAACTATTTTTATTGTCATTTTGTAAAAAAGACTGATGGTAGTTTAAGGACTAAGACACCAGTTTTGTTTATGGGTGAATAGTATATTTGACATGTGTATTTATTAATAGTGTTAACTTTACCACATTCAGCGTGAAAATTTCATATGTCTTGACTATGTAGATAAATATGTTGTGATCAGTTTTCACTGTATGTTTGCGGATCATGTTTAAAATATTACTTTCAAAAAAGTAATTTATTTATAAAAATATTAGTATACACAGGTAATATTACAATATACAAGTAAAGAACCAGATTTTAGAGGTATTTCTACATTACATAGCATACTACTTTGCCAGTGAAAAAGTCCAGACTCATGGTTGTGGTCGTTTTGGTATCGTGATATTTTTTTTTAATAAATATCAATCCATGTATGAGATTGACCTTATCTGACTTTTGAATTTGGCTTAAATTGGAAGATTTTCAGTGATAAAAAGGAGTATTTAGCTGTTTGTTATTTTTCTAAAACAATACTGATTAAATAAAGTTTGAGGTTGTCTATATATATCCTAGTTTAGTTTGCATTTACATGTATTCAAATATATTTTTAATAAATGTCTTCAAAATTGTTATTATATTCTATATCAATTTTATTTATTTCATGAACTGTAACTACATTTATTTTTAATTTATTATTGTATTTTATGCTGCTGCTCTAATTAGAGTTTTTCAATAGTTTTTTTTTATCTTTCCAGGAGAATGCTGATTAGTGCTATTTATTAAGTGTGCACATCTATCTATACCAGATTTATATTTATCATAATTAATTCTGTATTTCAACATATATATATATATATATATATACCAGAAGGCTTTCCTAATTAGTTCAAAATATGTTCTATTAAGGCATCAGAAACATCTTGCTAGACTATTGACAAAGAAACTACATATTAGCGCTGATAAGATCATCTGAATAGACATACACATTAATTTAAAAAATGAGTCATTCATCAAATTTATTTTTAAGTAGCAAACCACAATTTATACAATTTGGTTATAGAAAAATCACTCTTTTATTTTATTGATTGTTTAAGAACAATATTTATAGTTTTTTTACATGTACTCATATGTACCTGTTGTACATCTGCATATCTCTCAAAACGTAAACTGAATTAGATAAACAAGGGAATGTTTAACTTTGTTAACATTCCCTTGTGTATTCCTTGTAATTCCAATCAACAGTCTAGGATTTTCTGATACTCCCTGCTCTATGTACAGAGTGTTTTGTTTCGTCATCACACTACAGCATTATGTAATATTGCCTCATTCCAAGAAGCAAACAATTTCAAATGGTAATTAGTAGCAATGGTTTGGAACAATTTCGTTGAAAATCACAATGACACTGTAGATCTGATGTAATTTATTATACTATTTTTATCATATACAATTATTACAATTGTTTTAAAAATTCTAAAGGCTGTTGTGTAGGGTATTTGGAATTGACATGGAGTTGACAACTATTCTTTAAGAATAGATTTCTAAATCCAGCGACCTACTTAATATTCCCTTCACCTACATTTGACTGGTATTAGATTCATAATACTTTTGTGTTTGATTTATTTCTTTCCTTTAAAACTAAGGTTAAGTGTTTAAAGAGATTATTTTAAAGTGAGATTTATCTAAATGTTGTAAAAAAAGAAGAAAATTTTATGATATTACAAGATCACCACTAATCAGTAAAAATATATCTTTTAATCATTTACAGTACTGCTTTTGCACAAAATTATAAATTTCATAAGAAATAGATAAGTACTTAGCATGACTTAAAATAATTTTTTTTGATAGTGATCACTAGAACTGATAGCTATCTCATTCTAATGATTGATATTTTTAATGAAAATCATGACTTTTCTAACATGACTTTCGGTTATTTAGTCTTATAATTTAATGCAACAGAGGTTGATTATATTTAATAAAACGTAATATTAATTTGAAGTAAAGTTGATTATTGATTACTTTTTTAATAAATAATATTCTCTAGAATTTTAATTAAAATTTTCATTTCTGTTCAATTTGTTTAACGTTCTTTAAAAATAAAAAAAGATTAATTTTATTAATACACAAAAATGTGCTTCTTGATCTTTTTTGAGTGCAGCTTCTTTGTCAATTACTTTGCTGGTACTGACTTTAATGACGCATTAAAGGACTAAGACATTAGTTTTGTGTATGGGTGAATAGTATATTTGACATTTGTGTTCATTAATTGCATTGATTTATAAATACTGCAGTAAATAAAACTGACAAATACAGTTGATTTAAAGATACTGAATAAAATTTGAAAAAGATAATTTCTAGATTGGGTCCCTTGAAATTCTTGCAATATGCAAGAAAATTCTTGCATATTGCTGGCAGTTGAACAGGAACTATTATTCACACTTGTGCAAGTTTTAATAATAAAATTATCTTTGTGAGATCATGGTAGAGGATGAACAATAGACTTTTAACATTACTTTGCTTTCCTTGTACTTTCAGAAGATTTCCAATATTTTTTTGTTAATCAGATTGTATACTTAGAAAAACTTTTAAATTTTTACATTTCATCACCATTTTTACTTGAAAGTAAAATGTAGGACTTAATTATTTAATTTATAATTTATTCCATTTACTGAAAGTAATACTTAAAAGAAAATTATGAATAATTTCCTTTAAAGATAACTTAACATCTTTAAATATCTAATTAACAAAAACCAAAAACCATTAATAAACAAATATTAACAAAAATCATTAATTTTTAATTATAAAAAAACCATTAATAATTTCTGGATTTTATGATATGTTTGTGGCTGGCTTTAGTAATTTTGCTTAAATTCTTCCACTCAAATTCGCCCACAATAATAAAACTTCACTATTTTCTTGATATTTTTGTTTAAATTCTAGATTCTTTAATGATGTATTTCACAAATTATTAACTGTTTTATGAAATTATTTTGATACCATTAAGACAAAATTACTTGAACTTTTGTTTTTTGTTCTAGCTATATAAATTACTTTTTTAATATTGTAATAAATACAATTTTTTTTTATACATTTCAAAAATAGTTTAATATATTTTAAATAGGTTTTTGTTACATATGTAATATGTTTATATACACCATCTAATGAATACAATTTATAACTAAATAGAGAAATAATTTGTTTATATAGTTAAAATTATCATTTATTCATCTTATATTCAAGTACTTCATTTCAACATTGTTGAAAATGGTCTACACATTTTTAATATTCAGCTAGAAAACAGTAAACATTTGGTATTAGTATTTATTTGTAATTTTAATCAAATTAAAAAAATTCAAACATTATATTGTAACATGTAGTTAGAGATATAAATAGAATTTACAGTACTTAGTAAAATATGATTATTTTTTATAAAAAATAAGTTATTTCAGTTGTATTTAGCATTTAGGTTCAGTTATGTCCATACCTCACATTGTAATTAATTTATTTTTTTTATTTCCAGTCTTTTCACTTGGTTTTCAGTTATGCAATACAATTATAATTATTTTTCTTTTATTGTTTATAATTTCAACATGTCTGCTGTAATGTGTCATACTTTAAACAAATTGTTTATTACACATACCCTTATTTTAAAAATTTTTTACATATGCCCTGAAAGTTAGCATGATTGCATGATCTTTGTTGTTGCATAAATAAATGAATCATCTTTATTCAGACATTAAGTAATTGTACTTTTCTTAATCCATTAAAGTGCAGTGGAACAATGATTCCACTGATATTTACAAACATTAGGTAACAGTATTAACTTATTGTTATTTATGTTAACAATTTCAATTTAAATTTAAGTTGCAAATTTTAATATTTGTATGGTGCAACAATTTTTTCTAAAGCTGATTACAATTATATAATTAGTACTGACTCACCTGACACATCATTTGAATCTCCTAAAAAAAAGAACAATATTATTCTTGAAAATCAAGTTATTGAATTTGATAATTTTAATAAATAAGTTGTCTAGATTTTAGCAAGGGAATTTTATGGTAGCTATGAGTACAGTACATGTAAACAAACAAAATAGTTTTTTATGATGTAGATATATAATTGACTGCAGCCTCTAATAGCTTATGTTGGTTATGTTAGACTTTTTTTTAAGGAAAATTCATTTAATAAAAAGAGAAGTTAATCCTTAACCTAAATTTACCAAGATGAAATGTGAGTGAATTTAAAAATAAATGTGGAGTAAAATGTAGGACATTGTACCTTGAGGTCCTGTTAGAAAAGAATTGTCATTAGTTGTTTACCTTGCTAGATGATGTTGATATTAGATTATAGAAAATTCCAAACTATTTCTTCAGTGGGACTGACTAATGATTAATGTCAGGAAATGACAAGTTACTGAATAGTTTTTATTGAAGCTATTATACAGTTTAGAAGAGGGATATAAAATTGTAATGAATAAGACCTCTCTTTTTCTGTTTAGCCTCTGGAACTACCGTAAGGTATTACTTTTATGAAAGTAATACCTTTGCATGAAAGTAAATGAAATGTATTCTTGTACAATCTCAGATCGACCACTCCTGAGAAGTGAGGTTAATTGAAACCCAACCACCTAAGAACACCGGTATCCACGATCTAGTTCAAATCTGTATAAAAATAACTACCTTTACTAGGATTTGAACCTTACAACTCTCGACTTCAAAATCAGCTGATTTATGATGTCGTGTTAACCACGACTTAATTAATAAGACTAATTAATAATGTGGCTAATTAATAAGACCTGATATCAATATATACAGTCCCAGGTAGGCTATCACTGAGTAATATAAAAAAAAATACATGATATTGCAGACTAGTTGAACAACAAGAAAATAGTGAACAATCTCATTGTCTTACACAACATCCAAGGTCCTTTGAGTTGTCATTTAGCTCGTGCACAATTACAGAATTCTTAATGAATAGGCAGCACATATTCATTATAAGGTTGTAAGACTATTTCCTTACATTTTCTGTTGTATTCCTTCAGAGCTGAACTTATCCTAAGTAAAAGACGTAGCTGCCAAAAGCTATGAAATTTTTCTCACTTTAAAACAAAATAAAGCATACTGTTATTTTTCAATTCCTTTAACAATCCTTTTTTTGAAGTCCAAACACAACTAGAGTCAAGCGAAATGTTTGTTTGTCAATGCTATCACCACCGAAATTCATAATACAATCGCCAAACTGAATTGTAAAGCAAAAGTGAATATCTGCTGGATCCATAGCCATGTGAAAATCTGGGTAACAAACGTGCAGATTCCACTGCTAAAGATGTGTGTAGTCAATTGCCTTTCATCACTCAAGTACAACTACTGATTTTATTAATTCCATTAAACATACACTTCAAAGAAGTGGCCAGGTGACTGGACTGCTACAGTGAATAATAAACTCTGACACATGAAAGACATGGGACTCTTCATGCAGAGAAGTTCATAGAGAGGAAGTGGTCTTGTACCCACTGCGATTAGGACATACCAGAGCTACTCACAGATACCTGATATTGACAGAAAATGTACCATTTTGCGTACGGTGTGACTGCTGCTTGATTGTATCCTTGTGGAGTGCATGTTATGCGGCCTTGCATCATAAATTTAAATTATCAAGGGACATCTAGTACATCCTAGGAAATAATAAGAATGTATTAGACCAGGTTTTGTTACTTCTAAGAAGAATCAATATAGTACATCCTAGGAAATAATAAGAATGTATTAGACCAGGTTTTGTTACTTCTAAGAAGAATCAATATACTTTATAAGATTTAATGATTATCGACAATAAATTTTATTTTGTTATTTGTGTTACATATTTTACCCTAAAGGTTACGTAACGTTTATTATTCTAGTTTAATCTTATTAATATCTTAGTTTTAACCTTATTTTATTAATATTTTAATACACAAGGAGAGGCCTTTTTTGTTACTTTTTGACCTGGGGTATGATAATGCAAAAGTTTTTCACAAAAAAAAACAAATAACTTTTAAACATTGGTTAGGAACAATATCATCATGTGAGTAGTAAGAGAATCACTAAATAATGCTAATGCAGTGCCCCAAAAGGCAGAAGCTTATCATATTCTATTGTGCAAACCAAATTTTGTCATTGTCAGTTTGCATGTGTATAACTATGTTAATAATTTTTTTGCTCATCTTTTTTAAATTTCTCAATATTTTTTTCTTAAAGAATTTTAAAAGAGTGTGTCAAACAATAGGGCATTTAGCCCTGAAAACATTGATGTTACTGCTTTTTTTCCTTGACTACCTATTTCAACTCATAAGTAATGCAGGTGAGAATGTAACCTGAGTAACTTTACTACAAACCCTTTTCTGATTTACTTGTGAAAATTGCATTAGAATTAATCATAAAACAACCAATATAAAATGTAAAAAAAGTAACATTCACACAGTTCATGATTTATCATTATCAGACTAACTTTTCTTTAGCTATGAAGAAGACCAGTATTCATGTAAAGGTAAATGTATCAAGAGTTATCAACTGATAAATAACTATAAGAATATTGTAGAAAACTATTCCTTGGAATCTATTCTGTTTTTTGATGTTCATTTTAATGAGTTTAACAGTTGTATATCCAATTAAAAATGTTAAACTTAATTCCTTATCTCTGATCCCAAAAACAGTTTAGTATGATTTATCATTTGGTCACCTTTCTGTCCAGCCATATAAATTCATTTTTTATTGATATAAGTGAATATTGTATAATAGTTATTTTGACATAAGAATTGTTTAGTTTATTATGGTATTTAGATTTCTAAAACATACACCCATAGATTTATGTTGCCTAATAAATATTGAAACCAACCTTAACCTACAGATTTAGAAAATTGCCTTAGAAGTAGTATTTATAGACGTATAACTTAACAATTCAAGTAATAAAATAAAATGTATGCTTTTATTCTTAAGGGTTGGTAATGAAAATTTGTTAAAACTTTATAGATGATAAACTAAACCAACTATAAAATGTCAAAACTCAACATTTATAATTTCTCTTGCAAATGTATTCAGTGTCTGGTATTGCTGTTCTCATCCTGACATCAGTTAAAGTTATTGGTGACTTTTTTTGGGATTAGGCAGATATATTTAGAATGTATTGAAGTATGTTTGAAACAAAGTGTGTTGGATTTTTACTGTGTTAGTTCATTTGATACATTGTTGTTGTGTAGTTGTGTATATATATATATTTATATACATTTCGCATTAGAGTATATTAGCATATGGTCTTTTGCAAATAGAATATCATAGTTATTATTAATGTTGATGGAACTCTAATGTGCATGTACCCTATAACTGATAAAATTTGAATCTATATTGCTATTTAGAGTTTTTATGTATTCATTTTGCTTTTGAAGCTACATCCTATTTGACCATAGTAGAACAATGTTAAGTGAGAGTTCAGTATATAAAGCTGAAGACATTTTGTTGTTTTCTTTGTGTAATTTTTTGTTTTTTGTTCTGAGAGCTATAACGTACTAAAAAAAAATATTAGCAAATTTCTTCCAGTCTTTTTTTATATAATCTTAGTGTAACAAATTTTTTGTTTTGCTCATTTTTGTTTTTTCATTTATTTTATGCAGTAGTAAACCAATTAATATATAGTTTGTGTGTACTAGTGATTTAAAATTTTTCTACGATACCTGAAAATTTAAATATGGGTGTTTTATAGTTTAAGGATAATACTTCTAAAAGCAGAAGGTCAAGTAGTTTGAATTGTTCTACATGGTAGAGTCTGATCATAGATTATTTTCTGCATATTTTGAAAATGTATTTTAATTGCTTGTTTTTGTGATAATAAATTAAAAAAGTACTTGTATTCACTTCTAAAATTTAGTTTGTTACCCATTTTATTTCACGTATTCTGAAATGATGTAGGCTGTGTTAGACTTTTAGCTAATATTCAGGCTTTCAGCTTAGTACATTATAATTACAAATACGTGATTAGCATGGCGACCCTTGCTGGGCCAATGTAATAATTAAAAG
Organism: Zanna intricata; assembly: GCA_010016005.3. Classification (NCBI taxonomy): domain Eukaryota; kingdom Metazoa; phylum Arthropoda; class Insecta; order Hemiptera; family Fulgoridae; genus Zanna; species Zanna intricata. The sequence continues at coordinate 42,665 of JAAAKQ030477975.1, forward strand.
CAAAGATACAGCATTGTTCAGTGAAAAGGGGGAAAATTCTGCGATGTGGTTGGTGAGGTGTTATATAAAATGAAATATTTATTTTTTAAAACATTAACAAAAGCAAACTGCTTGATAAAACTGAGTCATGAATATTTTAAAACAATTCTTCTAGTACAATATTGTGTACAAAATTGCAAAGAATTAAAAAATCATTCAGGACCAAGTTTATACCAAACTGGCAACAAAAGACTAAAAACTGAAAAATATTAGATTTCAAGATTTAGCATACTTGCTTCTGCTAGTTTGGAAATGGTAATTTGTAGATTAAAAGAAAAAAATCATGCCATAAGTTATTAAAACATCACAGTTCTGTCTTTTAATAGTACAATCACTCATCAGCTAACATTTTACAGTAAACAAATTTAATGAATTTATATTGTTACTTGTTTAATATTAAATATTCTAAATATGTTAAAGTATTTTCCACTTAAAATTTAAACAATTATGAAAATTTAATACATCTAATTTGTACAAATTATAAAATACACAGATTTTTTTTTGCACTTAACAATAATATTACATCAGTAATTAATAATATCACTCAAGCAAAGCACACTCATACTTGCGCACCTTTTTTTCACATTAGCTCAGTTGCCTAAATGAATATTTTCAACGCTAATCTCATGTACAAATGAATTATATTATACTTATTAATTATTCATTAACTATATTAAAAATATATTTATTTATACTTATTAATTTTTAACAAATTTAAATAAAGTTTATCAATCTGAAATAAAATACATTAACAATTTATACTACTACTTTAAAAAAAAAAAATAAATTTCCTAAATTTAAATAAATACAACAATTTTATATAGTATACAGTAGATAATCAGTTTTTTGAATTGGTTTTAAATAAAGAAAAAACTTATGTAGATAAAAGACAATAATGATATAACAGAAAATACAGTCCCTCTAAATTAAAAAAAAAAAAAAATATTAAAAGATGTACATGTGATTTGACTTGTGTCAAATCAAAAAACAGTATATGGAGTAAGATTTGTTAAATATACAAAAATTAAATTGATAGAAATGTTATACAGAACCATTAATGTGTTTTCACATTTATAAGGAATACTAAAATAATATTTTTATTTTTCTACTTTTTTTTTTCAAAACGTATGAGTTCAATTCCAAGTTTATATAAATAATATTTTATTAATTATTAAAATAAAATTTTTACTTTTATAGATGAAATGTGAAAAATAAAACAATGAATAAAACAGCTGTTGATATAACATGTGATTTTTATTTAACAGAAATATATAAGGTGAGCAAATTTTGATTTGAAAGATACTTAACAAATTAATACTGTACACTTGATTTATTAGGCAAAATAAAAATATCTAAGCTTCTTTAAAAAATGAAAAAGAATAGATTATTTTAAAAATGCAAGTTAGAAAAAAGAACCCCATTAATACATTTCTAACTATATATATTTTTTTATTTTGTAATAAAAATATAAATGAGCATGTTAACTTAGTATTTATTTTACCACGCAAAACTTAGAGGAATATTTAAATCAATTGAAAATATTAACTAATTTTTTATACTATTATAAAATTAGTTCAAAGTAATATAAAGTATTTATTTGCACAATATACAGTATACACAGGCAATATTAGTGCAGTTTGGATTGAAGTTGATCATTACTACACACATTAAGTAAATATAATATGTGCAGTGGGAAAAGTTTTTGAATGTGTTAAGAAAGTATAAGGCCACTGATAGCTTCATCCTCTATATTTTAGGGAGTAAAAGGGGCCAGAAATTGGATTTTTGAGAAATTCATATATACAAGAGATAAATCATCTATCTAGTCATATATTAAAATACACTATCCAACCCAAAGCACATTAAGATAAAACAAGGTTTCTTTTCAATTTTTTTTTTTTAATAAAAACAAATGTTACCCAGAATTTCAAATAATTATGCAGTAAATTTGGTGGTAAGTGCAAACAGGACAGCAGAAATGATAGTTCTAATGGTCTTCAACTGCTCTTTAAACTATAATAATTTCAAATATTATCATAATTTTATGAAAAGAATTTTAAAAGTAAATTAAATACTATAATATTTTGACTTTTTTAAAAAATTACATTATCTATCATTTTGCTGTAAATGTATTTATATAAAAATGGTGTACTTAAGTGTGTGTGTGTGTGTGTGCATGTGTGCATGCATGCATGCGTGTGTGTGTGTGTGTGCATGTGTGCATGCATGCATGCGTGTGTGTGTGTGTGTGTGTGTTCCTGCATAACTCTGGAATGCCTGAACCTATTTCAACCAGACTTGGTACACATATGACTTACCACCTGAAAAAAAAAATACTGTAGGGGTAAGGCACCCCACCTGTGTTGACGGTAAGAAAGGGGGTGACAAGTAAAAATAATTGAAAAATGACTGATATTAGATCTTGAATTCATAGTTTTTAGGGTTGCTAGACTGATTGGTGACTGTCCCGATGACATTTAAGTGCAAGTTTAATCAAATAGAATGAAATACCCAGGCAGTGGTGGGTAAATAGGTAGTTAAATTTAAAATTGTGATATTTTGCTAATGCATGAACATTTTTTTTTGTCTTCTTTATTTCCAGTATACATATATTTGTTATTTAAACAATTTGACAAATAATTTTTTATTATCCAATTCATTCTGTAATTTCTGTAATAATTTTTTATTCTGTAATTCATTCTGTAGTTTTATTGTGTGAATGGTAATTCAAAATTCATAATTAATAACAACTTCTTAGTTACTATTCACAATAACTACTGAAAGAAGAGGACTAAAAACCATGCAACCACAATTTTGGAGAATTCTGCTGGAATTATTTGTTGAAATTATATTTTTTTTATTTTATTCATTAGTGGAAGATGAACATGCATTATTATTACTAGTAAAATTTGTAGAAAAATAGACTATGTTCATTTTTATTATATTTAATACAGTGATGTCTACAACAGAATAATTAATAAAAAAAAGATCAAAGTACGAAATGGAATATTTGATTATATTTGGTTTAGCCATAGCCAAAAATAATGTTACTGTATTATCAGTATCATAAGTATAGTCTCACAGGGGACTGGACATTTCTGACTGATGACTATTTAAAAGGGATTTCCACTATTGTAGCCTCAATTATTTTTTTTTTTTATTATTTGACACCTTAATTTTCAAATAAAATTAAGATGTTTGACAAAAATTGCAAAAAATATGTTTCTTGAAAAATAACATGTATGAGGACTTAAAATGTTGAGTAAATATAAAGATAGAAGAATCTGACTTGAACCTGCCAATATGTAGACTGTAATATGAGTTACCTGAAGAGTGAAAGAGAGGTTAAAGTTATAACTTAGCAGTAGGAACTTTCCTTCCATCAAATTTACCCTCTACTCTGGTCTAAGAAAAATTGCAGCTGCCAATTTGAAAAGAAAGTTTATTGTAAAATTGTTAATTGTATCATTTGACCTAATAGCAGGAAACAAAATTGCAAAATTTTATGACATGTGGAAAATGTATTTGGTTTTAACTGTATCACTAACTCACAAGCAGACAAAATGTAAAAGGTTAAGTTAATAAGTATTTTGGAATTGCAAATCATTTTTTGTTGTGTTAAATTGTTAATTTATATAATAAAAATCAAATAGTACCCTACCATATGATGCATACATATTGTTCATCTTAAGTGCGACATTATTACGATTTCTGAAATTGTAACAACCTACAACATATTGTAGGTCGCAATACTTCACTCATTATTATCTGAACATCATAGATGTGGTAATAACATTTTTAAAATCACTTATGTTTTTCTACCATGGCAGCAAACTTTTTTTTATAAAACAAAAATCCTAAATTTTTTTGCCATATTTTGGAGTATTCCATTATTCAGAATAGTAATTATTTTTAGAGTATTCTGTTCTTGAGTATTTTACCCCAAAAGTGAAAAGTTTTTCATACCCAAGAATAAAAGTCTTAAAACAATATTGGTGAAGAATAATTTTGACATATATATATTTAAACTGTAGAGGGAAAATGATGTTTTCACAACATCAAAACACTATTGTTTTTCTCCTTTGAAATTCTGTAAATCTTCAGCTATTGCATTTAGGAAAAAATACCCAAAATACAAATAGTTTTAAATGATGTTTTATTTTTAAATTTATTTTAGGTTTTATTTATTTACAATAGTTCACTGTTCAATTCAGTTGAATCTGATAAATTTTTTTATTGTTTTTTTAAACCTTCAAGTACTTAATAAATACTCTTTCTTTTTTGTTTAGCCTCCAGAACCACCATAAGGTATTACCTCAGAGGATGAATGAGAATGACGTAAGATAAATGAAGTGTAGTCTTTTACAGTCTCAGGTCAACCATTCCTGAGATGTGTAATATTAATTGAAACCCAACCAAACAACACCAGTATCCACGATCTAGTATTCAGATTCATAAAAAAGTAACTGCCTTTATTAGGATTTAAACCTTAGAACTCTTGACTTCGAAATCAGCTGATCTGCAATAAGTTCACTACTAGGCCAATCCGATGGGTTAGCTTCAATTACTGTCATACTTGTGGTTTACTTTTTAAAAGCATTATTTTTTACCTCTGTTATAAATTATGAAAAAGGCCAAGCATTATTCTTCTCTTGTTATTTGAAAATAAACATATTTAAAAAGAGTTCATTTTGATAGATGTTTAAGACTGCTGCTTCTTAAGGATAAGAGGAAGGTACATTTTTAGAAGAGTTTAGTATACATGACAACATTGTAGAATTACATGTTTTTAAAAACTATTTAGAAACTACAGGCTTTAAGGTCAATATTATAGTAAATGTTACTTTTTAAGATGATAGGTTAATTTAATAAGTATTCATTAATTGAGGTAATAAAGAGAAAAATACTATTAAAATTTTGAACTGAAAGACATTTTTTAGTAATTTGATTCTAATTATCCAGATTTATTTTATTGTACATATTAAAAAAAAAATATATATTGTGATTTGTTATATTACTTTATATAGAAGATATGTCCCTTTGTTCTAAGCAGATAAGTACAAATTCCAAGAACTGAAGTATATGCGGCAGAGTTCTGTAACTGAAAATATACTCCCCTGGTAAAAGTGCAGTATCTACTTATTTCAGAACATGTTAGGTATTTGGGTTTTCCACAAATACATACATCTTGTTAAAGTTTATCCAGATAACTGAAGTTTTACAGAACTCAACAAAAATTTAATGTCACCTGTAGCAAGTGGCTTAACTTAATGTCAAACTATAATAGGAAAAACTTTGTGATTAGAGACCTGAATAAAATTGATTAATGACTTAGATTCTACTTTAATTACCACTGCATGGTTTAGGGAATATATTGAGTATTTTTTCCAGCTGTGTTCATGGCGGTTTGACAGGTTTGTTTATTTTCTTTTGAAAATATGTGTAATCCAAATAGCTCACGTAATGGCTTTCAGCATTTCAACATAAAACATACCAATCAAATTCCTACAATATGCAAATACAAATATTTATAGAAATACTTTTTTTTTTATTACTGTTTGTTGTGTAATATTTCCTCAGAAAAAATTAAGAATAATCTAAAAAAAAGGAAAAATATGTTTAGGTGACCAACATGAATAAAAAGTTAACAGTCATAAATATCAGATCTATGTACAAACAAAACTAATTAAATTAAAATTTCTTATAAACACTAATATTTATATATTTATTTAAGGGTAAGCATTAGTATATAATTTAAATAAGTTCATTATTATGCTGAATTCTACTGTAGAATAATGGAATTTTTGTTTTTCATCTAGAAGATCCTGAATTTGAATCTCAGTTGATTTTGGGGTTTTTCATTTGTTGTCAATCCTGAGGAATAATTTTATGTATTATATTTACTCATAGAAGATAGGAGTTACTGAAGATAAATTATCCATTAGCCCCATATAATGAAAAAAATATTTTTATTTAAAATTAAGTAAATAAATTTATGAGAATAAACATTTTAACTGTTGATTGTCAATTGAATAAATGAATGCTTGCAATTTTCTTAAAAAAGTTCCTTTGTATTTTAACAAACAAATTATCATAAAAAGCAAAGAGGTGTATGATATAAATAAACTTTATGAGTCTGTATATGTAGAAAATTATGTAATGCTTAAAAATGTAGTAAAATTTTGTTTTTATGGGGAATAAAACTATGAAAAATATTTATTCTGAAATTTAATTTTTTAAAGATGCATTATCTATATTTTATATTTTGTGAAATAAACAGCTAATTAATTACTTAACTCCACCTCTGCAAATATTAATCTATTTAAAAAATGATCTTGCAAGATTTAATTAACTTTATCAAAATTAAAAAAAAAGTCTAGATAACTTTTATTTTATCTTTTTACAACCCAGAATTGAGAATAATTTATTTATTGGTTCAAGGACAGCTAAATTAGATTTTAAAAACTGAAATCAGATAAATAAATAATTTATAATGGAAACATTATTTTCATAACATAAAAGAACCATTTATTTAACTTTCATTCACGAAATTAATTCTTAAAATATTCATACAACAGTAAAATATGTTTATTTAAAATAATTAAGTATATAAAAATTGTCAATGTCAATACAAAGCACAACTAAATTTTTAAGTGCAATGCAGTAACTCATATAGTACAACTATAATGTGTCAATATATTAAAAAAAGAAAAGATAAATAAAAAATATCTATAAAGCATCAAAAATAAAGAAATGTCTTTAATTATTTAGTATTTATTATTCTGCTAAATATGAAAAGCTATCATCGCTACAAAAGTGATTACATTAAAATTAACACTATATACATTGTGAACAGTCGCATCAAATTTTAAATATTCACAGTTGTATTTAATTTAAATGTCTTTACTCACAGGTACCTATACAATGTGTAAGTGTATATATATATATATATATATATATATATATATATATATATATACATATATTTATATTTAGTGACTAGAGTGCAGCACTGGTAAATTATTACCTCACTCACAAACAAAAACCACAATCCATTGATTTCATAATTCACTTAAAAATATAAGATACGAATGTATTAATTACTTTGCAAAAAATGTTACAAGATTTCCTTTTTTTAGGTATTATTTACTTTAGTATTTCTTCAGCACTTGTTTCAATGAAATGTCCTATAAGTGTTTGAATTTATAAAAAATAACTATTATTAATTTGCAATAGCTATGGCAGTGGTTTGCAAGAGCAAAAAAATAATTTTTAGCATAATGTTTCAATTTGTGATATAAATCGTGCAATACGGTACTCATACATGAGAGACTATTTAGAAACTATATTAGTTATTTTAATTTATTTTAGATCAAACCCTCTCAAGTATTTTTTATCATATTTCTTTAAATTCCACTCATGATATTTTAATATTATATATTGTGTGTATTCTGGTGTTTTACTTTCACAAGAACAGCACTTTGCTTAATTGCTATAACAATGATGTAAAATACCATTTTATTAATTTTTACTCTAATTAAAAGGCAGCATTGACTTTGCATATTAAAAATAATAGAAGTGTTAAAACTATTATAAAATAAGAGATATTTTACTTTGTTAAAAATGTACTTTCTAAAACATTCTTATAGTTGGTGAATTGAATGAAATCAATTTAAGTTGGTATTATACTAGTAGAAACTAAATCTATTAATACATCATCTGTTGATGATTGGTATTATTAATGCTGGTTATGAATTTATTTATTCAGCGAGCTTATTTGAGAAATGGTAATACAAATAAACTTCTGATTTTAATTATGTTGTTTAATAAAACTTTAACAAAATAACGGAGAATATATGTTCTAATAATAACTCTACCAGTTAAATAAAGAGCCTTAAGAAAAGAAAATGTAAAAATTTTAAATTGAAATGCTTATAAAATAACATTAGTGATCATCGTGATTGATCACATTTTATTTTTTTGGTAGTAAAAGTTTTCTTTTTTGCAATGAAACCTTAATTAAATTAAAATTAAACAAAAACCATATTTATTTATTTGCAAGATGGGGTAGAAATTTTAACAGTGAATGAATTTTGAAACAAACCAGACCTTTAAGCAAATATCATAACTAAAAAAAAAAAATCTACATTAAAAAAACAATAATATTGTTTATTTTTTTATGTAAATGATTTATTACCTTCAATGAAATGAAGGTAATGTGACTTCATACTTATTACTCAATATTAAATTTTCTTTTTATTTATTATGGAAGTAATTTCTCCTGAAAAGATAGATTATGATTTTCACAATTTTTCCATATATAATGCCGTTTAGTATTATATTTATATACCTTTAAAATTATTATAGTTATCTTCTATAAATATATAGAATGCAACTTTTTATATTATTCAGAATGTGTTAATTCTAGAATTTTAATGATAAAATTAATCAGAAGTCTTAAAACATGGTCATCAAATTCATCATAAGACAGGTAGGTCCTTTGATCTAGAATATTTATTCTAATTTATTTAAAAATTGTAATAGCACAATGTAAAATGTCAGGTTTGTTAAAAAAAGAAATATATTTTGTAATAAAAAGTTTTTGTTCTAAGAAAATGTAAATTGAAGTAAATTTTTAACAAATTGAATACAGTTTTCAAATGATGGCTAAAAATTATTATTATTATTAATGTATACCAAAATTATATTAATACTTATTACAAAAGAATCATTAGAGTAGTGTCTTTCAACTCTGCCAATATTCAAATTTATACCAGCTACTTTTAACAACAATTAACATAACAAAAGCTGTTAGTAAAAATTATGTTGTGCAGAAATTGCAGAAATCTTTAACTTCAAGATTAAAACATATATTTTCATAAAATTGAATAATTATTTATCAAAGTTTTGTGGAATAACATTATTTGCAATTATATATTTGAAAGAGTAGACTGTTTAAAAGTAGATGCGTACACTTAAATTATGGCAATGAATCACATAGATACTGATATGTAGAATTTTTATCTAGTAGAGGTTATTTAAACGACAATATGGTAACATTAATATCCATTATAAAATACTGGTAACTATAACAGTATATAAAATGAATTGAAATAACACTTACAAAAAGAAAACAAAATTGTATAAATGTAATTTCATGTAACATCTAAGTAGACATAAATAAATTAAAAAAAAAACAACATATTGGTAACCATCGTATAAAAGATACAATGTGATTTCAAATTTAACTGAAACTATTTCAAGCATTTTTAACTTACATTGTAACATAATTTTTTTTAGCAACATGATCACTGTCATTAAAACTACTTTGTGACTTTATGGGCTGATTACAACAAGACACAATAGTGTTCTGACAAATCTTAATAATTAAGAAAAAAAATATAAGGAGTTTTAAAGATGTGTATAATTCTGAACATATCAGTGAAACTTGTTAAAAAAATACATAATATGAGTAAACACAGTAAAAAGTTTTTCTAGTTGTTAGTTATTAATTGATTTTAGAATTTAATTTATGTAACAATTATATAAGTAAATTAATAAATAAATTGTATAACAAATAAAATAGTCATCACTGACAACTGAAGCTATATTTTTAGACTTTATTAGGTCTAAACCATATTCTCAATTTGTTATCACAAAAATAAAAAGAATTCAAGCTTTTGGTATAGTTGTAGATAAGAAATATTTTAATATTTTAAATAAATGTCTGTAGAATTCTATCGCCGTATCACAGAGAAATTAAGAACATTGATAATTAAATCAGTTTAAATTAGAAATAGTTTAATTAACATTGATTGACATGATTTTTATTCTTGGTAGGCGAGTTGATATTAATTCAATACTCTTCTCTTATTGTACCTTTATTTATAAAAACCTGCTGTATTAATTTGTTTCTTCTGAGAAAAATAAAGATTGAAATGTGTTGTACGTCTGTAATAATCCACTGTTTGTTATGCTGACAAGAGTGCTGGATTGATAGTATTACACAGAATTAATGGTTGCTATCATAAAAAGATAAAAAAGGGGATAATTGAGGAATATTCTCAATAATATTCATATTATATTTACATAGGTTACTTATAAATTAAATGGGTAATGTACATTTACACTGGTTCAAATCTTTTTTATTTGAGAGTTGTAACTTATATTTTGGTTGTTTGTTCTGTCCCTTAACTTTAATGGTTATAGGTGACTTGATGTGAATCACTGGTCACTTCTGAGAAATGACACATCTGTTCTCAAGAACAACAAAACCCATGCTAGGATTATTAAGGAATATGAGGAATTGAGACATTTCCAGTTGCCTTCTTTAATGACCCTCAAAAAAAAAGTATTGTAGTGTATTAGTATGTCAAGCTCAATGAGATGCATGTGATATTCAGCCATACAAGTGATATCTTCACCATCTACATCTGTATCACGAAGACCAATTATACAATGCACATCTGTTTAATGTCTCTTGAACCTCATTTGCTTCATATTGTCATAGATAGAAGAAGTACCAGTACTGAAAATGTGACAAATTTAAGTACTGTTATCTGTCTTGAAATAATATGTTACATACACTGCTTCAGCAGGGGGATCTGTTCTGATCTAAATCAGATTTTTAGATGTTATAAAAGTTAAAACAGAAAAACAATGACTGAAGAGTAAATCTTTCAAGGCCGACTCTAACTATTCAATAGATGAGCATACTTAATAAATTTTTGACCCTTGATAAGTAAACCAATCATTATTACAAATAAAGTTTAACAAATCATTACAAAATGATTTTGGTAATTAAATGGTCAAAACAGTGAAATGTTATTCATTAGTGTTTCTGATCACAAATCAATTTAATAGCTGATTTTTAAAATGAAGGTTCTGAGATTCAAATATTAGTAAACATTATTTGCTTTTAACAGATTTGAACACTAGGTAGTGAATACTGATATACTTTAGTGGTTGGGGTTCAGTTAAATAAAAATACATTTCAGAATGGTCTGCCTGAGTCAGTAAAAGACTACATCTGATTTATATGTCATACATATCCTCATCTCATTGGGCCATGAATTGCTTATTGTACATTAGTTGAACAGATTGCAATATGCCATTAAAAAAATAAAAATAATGTCTGCTCCACAACATTGACTTAAAAAAATACTGTATGAATAAAAATTATAACAGATAAATGACATACCAATATTAGAACCAGGAAAACTTAATACAATTACAACAAAAAAAATTGTTTAGTTGGACTAAACAATATTCTCAAAACACCGAATAAACACCAATCTAACAGTATGTCTAAGATGTATTGATTTTAAACAATTGAAGAATAGAATCAATACATCTTAGAAATACAGTTAGATCAATGTTTTTCTTTTAAAGGAAAATGAAACTACATTTAAAAGAAGAGAGAGTTAATATTAACTCACCCATCAGGGATGATATCCAGGGTTAGTGTGTCTGAGTTGAACATGTGATTGAATAAACTAATGTGAAAAAGAATTCAATAACAGTGTTTTGTCTGATTAATTCTCTGATGACAGCATTCATGTTAAATAATTATTACAATTCATAAGAAAAGAAAAACAGAATAATGTTATTTGATTTTCACAAAAAATTAATTTAAAAAAATCACAACAGTTGAATTAGTACATAGTAACTTTTTCAGGTCGGTTACGAATCAACTGTGATTTTATAAATAAATTTTTTGAAACTCAAATAACATATTCTGTTTTTCTTTTGTTATTATGGGTTATCATCAAATAAAGGCTTCATCCATCGATTATTACAGTTCATTATGTAAATTTATATGCTTCTATTTAGTTGAATCTTATTTTATCTTTTTTCATAACTATTCATGATTATATTTAAATGGTTAAGACACTATTTAATTTATATCTTAATGATTTTTATGTGGTTTCATTCCATTGTTAAATAATGATATGAAAAAATTAAGTGTTAGAGTTCACACTTCATTTTACCAAAGACTTATTTTTGTGTATATTTATTACTACTTTTAATATCAATCTTTTATGGAGTTGTGGTTTTTTTGTTTGGAGGTCGTCATCACATTTAAATTCATTGAAGCTGCATTGTAACCCAAACTACTGCACGCGGATGTACTAATCCTCCTATTTCACAATTCACGGTACGAGTTTCCCCATTAACCACAAAAAGTGCTTCATTAGCTGGTGTAACCATATAATGACCAAAAACTCCTGATGCTGCAATTGGACGGTTTGGATTTCCCCACTGTGCTAATGAAGGATGCATTGCTTTTCCTACTCCTGTTATCATTTCAACTTTTCCTAGAAAAATTCAAAATACTTGTTAAAATTATTATAGAATTTTAAATATCTTAAAATTTTTTCAGCTGATTTTATATCAGTAATGTACAGTATGACATTGTGCTTAGTTTTAAAATTGTATTTCTAAAATCATCAGACCGCAGTTAATGTTAAACTTCAACCAAACTCATAATAACTCTAGATTTTATTTTGACCCCCGTAATAAAGTAAATAGTTCAACTCTCATCTGTGAATGTTTTCTAGATTTGAATTTTTTCTTTCTATGCCTATTCCATTCTGCTTGGGATTGTACTTCTTCATTGGACTCTTCGCCAGGTTGTGGATTGGAGATGTTCACATGATATGGTGGTGCCAGAGAAATAAAACTTGGAGGGTACTGGAGTTGATCAAAACTGGTACTGATGATCTTTAGCTAAGAGTTGGCTCTCAGAAGTCTAGACTAAGAAAACTACTTAAAAAATCATCTCATTCTGCAGATTGGGAATTAGGTGTAATGATGTTGATGACTCTACTCTGTAAAATATAGGTTCTACAGCATTAACAAAGCCTCAGAATAGATCAGATTTTAATTGATATCAAAACTGGAATCATCTGATGGTGTCAGAAAAGATCAAATAAATCATGCTATAGTTATTGCAAGTATGCACGATGCAAGTATTTTGACAGTAGAAAGCTGTTGAAGGGCAAGTGTGAACACAGATGATTATCTGGTAAGGCTGAGGTACAGGCAAAAAATTGTTCTGTAGAAAATTATGTAAAATGTAAATATTTCCTGTTATACAGATGAACGTTATCAGAACAAAGTGTCATTACGGCAATAAAAAAAGATTGTTAGAGTGAGGGACAGCAGGAGGAAATGGACTGGTTTGATGGGGATTATAAGACAGTGATTGAGCACAGAAATAATGCTAGGAAGAGAATCCTGGTCAGACATTCTGACAAGATACTCTAAAATAAGAAGAAATTGTCAAAAGCTGGAGGATGGAAGAGATTGAAAGGAATAGAAATAGAAATGTGAAAGAATTTTATCATAAAACAATGTAAGGTAAGGACTCCATTCCTAAAGCGATATTCTGTAAGAATAAGGAGAGTAATTTGGTTGGAGGTAAGGAAGCGATGCCGGATAGAAGGAGGAAAAACTTTGAGAGTTTGTTTAGAAAAATACTGTAATGGAACAGGAGGAGGGCTTTAGAAAGAAGTTGAGGTTGGATTTAAGGATGTGAAAGATGAGGGAGTGGAAGCACTCAACAGAAGAGAATAATAGAAATAATTATAGCTTTAAAGAATAATAAAGCAGCTGGAAGAGGTGACATTACTGTGCAAATGATCACGGGTTATGATGGTCTAGTGAAGAGGATTCAGAGAATTGTGCAAATTTGATATCTCTGTTCAGTTATAACGTTACTGTATGGTGGATTACTTTTGTATTTTATGAAAAATGGCAGTTTAACTAGATTCCAATCTTAGACTCTTCTGGATGAAAGCCAAAAACACCACCATTATGAACAGGATTGTGTTGAATAGGGGACTAACCAACAAACTATTAAAAAAATTAGTTTATGTACCAGTAGTGGTCCATTATAAGTAATCCAACTTTCATTCTAAAATAATTTAATAAAAATATTGTGTGGAGATAAAATCAGAAGGCTTACTTGCACAAATGTAAATACATAAAACTTAAAAAACTCTGCTACTTTCTATTACTTTATCTGCTGTATTTTAAAAGCAAAAAAATTTTGTAACTTAATAGAGAGTCTTAAGAACTGCATACAACATTTTAAAAACAATTCATTCTGTAACCTGAGTACGACAATAAATATAAAATATATCTTAGAAAAAAATCTGAAAACATGTTAATACAGCAATTGCTATTTCTCTTTTATTGTTTATAATCTGCTAAGCAAATAAAATATTAATTATCCTGGTATTTCTGTACTTCATATAAGTTAGTTTTTCTTCAGAACAGAAACTTTTTATTTTAATTTGTACATTATTTTCCTTCAACTACTTCAGTCAAAATTTACCTTTGTACTCTCAGTTCAAAGATAAATGTGGATGGAGCAGTACTTCAACCAACAGTTTTTCTGATGGAAAGAATATTACTGAAAGTCTTATTTCAGAATGGCATCCAGCTTTACCTATGCATATTTTTTAATTACTTCTAACCTCTCAAATCATAATTCCTTTACTTGGCATTTTCAACTTGGAGAATTATCAGGAATCACAAGGCCATGTCTGAAGAGAAAAGTAGTTGATATGACTATTGGAAATCGCATATTAAGTAAAAAAAAGTTAGTTAAAAGTTGGATTAGATTAGAGAAATTGGCAGAAATATTGTCATGATGGTGTTTTCAGAAGTGTGATTTCCGTAGGTCTGGTGATTTGTGCAAATAACAAAATAATATTACAAAGGTGATACAGAACACGTTGATAATAATATTTTTTGTTACACCTAGCTGGAACATGTTTATTTAATATTCAATAAGAACGGTAGGTAATACTTTTATTATGCTATTAATTTTTTTTGCCACTTTTAACTGCATAAAGGTATACCTTTCTTCAGTTGTAAAGTGTTGTCTGTCTGTATAACAAAATTCAATCCTATGCTAGCACATTGGCCTACTTTTTTGCTGAAGTTCACATCTTGACTCACAACACTGAATGCTTGAGCTTATTGTATTGAACTCTTCTTGGCTTCTAGGATCTTTCTTCTGTTTACAAAGTTAGCTCAAGATATCTTTGTAAACAGGTCTGGTAGCTCTGTTATGATTTTGTTCTATCATTGATCAGTGACCAAACTGCATCATGATATCAGACAACTGAGTTCAATGATTTGGAATGGTATAAAAACACAAAAATTTCTTCTAGATGCAGAAATTGATTTACTCACACATTAAGAGAAAAATTTAATGAGTAGAAGTTTTTCTTTGGTTTTGAAAGATCTTTTATTTAATTTTTATGGTTAGTTTATTGTACAGGTTTTTATGTATGTAAAAGGAACCTTAGGGGAATAAAATTTAACAACAGTGAGATTGAAAATTATAAAAATAAATAAGATTTAAGAGATGTTGGACTTTTATAATGACACACCAATGAACTCTTCCAATCTGAAAATTATGCCCTATGAGATATCTTATGAAAAAACAAAAGATTACTAGCATATCAGTAACTATTGAAGGTGATTTATATTCTACAAAACAAACTGTAGGTAGAGATTTAAAAAATTCCTATTGAGTATTTAGTAAGTAATGCTAGAGGACTGGAACAATAAGTAATAAGTATAATTCTCTACTTATTCCCATACAAAGGTAACACTGAATAGAAAATCAATATCCTGTAATGATAATAATGATCAAATTGAAGGAGAAACCAAACCTATGCCTCTACTCATGGTTAGACATCTTTTAATAATAATCTATTACTAAATAAGCAGTTATAAATGTTATTACTCATTTCTATGAAGATGGAGTGAGGAAGGACTGTGCAGGGACAGACCAGACTTTTGTGCGTAATTGTGTTGAGATTTTAAGAAAACTTTGAAATACAGTAATAACTTCTGAAACATCTTTTGACAAAGAATGGCTGGTTTGATATTCACTGCTGTTTTAAAAGATAACTATTTTAAGAACAAAAGCAGTCTCTTTTATTTTAACTGGCCAAAACATTAAAGTAATGTGTTAAATGAAAAACAATTGTTTGCTGAAATAAGTTCCATTATTCCATTTTTGGACACACTTAATCAAACTTTAATGAATAAACAGATAATAAGACAACAAACCTTCAGTATTTACAGAAGTTGTCATGGAATCTGGATATCATTAAATGTCTGCTTGGATTCTGTAATTAAGGACTGTTACTAGGAGATATTTTTGCTATTCTTTTACTATATTATTCAGCAGTATTCAAACTGCTTCAATGATGGTGGAAATGTATACATTAATCTCTTTGTTCTTCTGAGGCAATAGATCAGATTTGCTGTTTATATAATTAGCAAAATCATTATCATACTTGTGCTTCCAGTTATCAGAACCATCTTTCATTTCAATGCAATATTAGAGTTGTTAATTTTTGTGTTTAATTCTGCAGCAGTTTATAGTGAGAGAATGATTTGTGAATATCTAACTATGATATCTGACTTCCTTACAAAAATTTATTTAATAAAAAACAAACTCAAAAAAATCTATACAAAACACTTTAAACTTTCAGGCAGTTACAATGGCAGTGTCACCAATTGGAACTACCTACTATACACACTGAGTCAATCGTCTCATCTTATTTATATACTGTCTGTTGTACTTCTAGAAAATGTTAGAAAAATCTATTTGCTTCTATTACTAATTTCTACTCTATTTATAAATACAGTTAATTCCAAACAGAATAAATAATTACATTAATTATAAAACTAAACTTTATCAATGCAAATTGCCAAACAAAAATTCATTCTTCTGTAAAAATATTAATACAAACAAAGATACAATCTTACTGCTTCCAGTAGGTTTCATAACTTTCTGCCAAACTCGAAAGGACATGATTTTACACAACCAAGACTGAACTATTTTAATATTATTAACATAAAAATATAATAATATTAACAAAATATTAACATAAAAATTTAACAATGCTTATCTCTTTAATTAGTTATATATTTATTTTGTGAACTTCAATATATATGGGAAGTTATAATAATTTTGATAAAAACCTTTGTACTACAAGTTTCCATTGGTTCTCTAAATGAAATATCACAAATTTCATTTCACACGGTTATTCTTTGCTGTAGTTAACTAAGTTAACAGTCATCATTCACAGAAACTTATAACACAAAAATTATATACAAGCCTTTAGTTTAGGGTATGTAACATAATTATTAGAATATTGCTCATCATTGATGCTGCACACTATCGACCTTTACTAGGTCACTACAGAACTTTTAGCTTTCTGTACTAAACTTGTTTGTCAAATAGAAAAAAAATATTCCTAAGAAAGCATTTTCTGAAGAACTTTCTAGTTACTGTAAAATGTAATGGAGACAACTACTCTTAAAGTCTGTTACAAATACAAGGGGCAATAAAGTAATCAGACTGATGTTTTAAAACGTTTTGTTTTACAAATTATAGACTGAAATGATGCCCCCTTTAATGTATTCTCTTCTCTCATTCCTACATTACTACATCCATGTTGTGAGCAATGCTGCATTTCTGATAATTTTTTCATGAGCTTTGCCACTTTTGCCTTCACCATATGCACATATTT
The DNA here is from genome assembly GCA_010016005.3 of Zanna intricata. Classification (NCBI taxonomy): domain Eukaryota; kingdom Metazoa; phylum Arthropoda; class Insecta; order Hemiptera; family Fulgoridae; genus Zanna; species Zanna intricata. The sequence goes on from JAAAKQ030477975.1 coordinate 60,271, forward strand.
GAAATACAGAATTGAATTTTAGATACAAAAAAGAACTATCACCCATCAAGTATGGTGGATTTTCCAAGTGAGCTCTATGTTTTGTCAAAATATCTTGTCAGTATATTGTTTTGGTAAAGAATTCATCATAGATACTCATTAGCTTAAACTTCCTTTAACCAAGAAGTACAATTCTTTAAATGAAGTCTACGATTTATCAGGAAATATTCCTCAGTGACACACTGGTCTTCATTAAAATTATTCTGACAGATCTCAATACATTTCACTTTAAACAAAGTCTACTACTAATTTGCTGATTGTATGTGCTTGGAAGTGGTAAAATGGTACGTGAAGGTCCAGCTATTTTGTAGTCATTTCTTAAATATATGAATATGAATAAATTTTTATTCATCTACCATAAAATGAGAAGAGTATAGCCTTTGCCAAATTATGACAAACTTTTGTAATTAATGACTAATTAGATAAAAAGTATATGAACAGTATTTTAAATTTGTTTTAATTTAAATAAGGAAATATAAATTACCATATGTAGTTAATTTAATATGCTGTACCTGTGACAAGATTTAGAAAAAGTATATCTTCTTTATCTACAGCACTGGCATATAGGTCATAACCATGTGTAGTTTGAGATGGGTAGAATGTCATATCACTTATATTTAGAGTTGTCTTAACATCAAACACAAACTTCAATCCAGTCTCTGAAAGCAAAACAAAAATAAAATAGTAGTTTTATGTGTATAACATTTTTTCCCATGTTGAACAACAGTGAAGTTTTTTTTTTTAAAGGGGTAACATAAACATACAATAATGCAGTAATTATGCTGCAGGAAAGTATCTACACATATTGTTTGTAAGCTTACTTTCGATAGAATGGTGCAAAGTTTCAGCTGGCAGTTATTTTGTCCTGTAAGTACAATATTTTAAAATTATATTACAGTTTGTGGAAAATATTTATGTTTTATCTAGTCTAGATGTGATCTAGACTAATTAATTATCTTATTTTGATTAACTTAATTATCTTATTTTTTACAGGCTGCCTGCCAAGGTGTTATAACTTTTCTGTAAGTTTTGTGTCTAATTTATTAATATAGATTATGATTGTGTTTTATTAATACATATGCTATATTCATGTAGATTTTTGGGTGTGCCCATTTGCTCCCACTGTTGCGTACTTTTATATTCTAAAATACCGCTTTCAATTAAAAAATAATGTTTTTAGATATTTTATTCATTGAAAATAAGGAGAAAACATTATATTCCTTGTTCTCAATGAAGGAATAATTTATCATATTTATATTTATAAAATTTTATAACTCTAAATGAATATTGACCTTTTATTTTCATTAGTATATAATTCCTTATACAGGTTATATCGGGAGTAGATGGATATGCTTCTCTACTCAAAAAAAAAAAAAAAACAAAAAAAAACAATAAATTGCACCAGCATTTACCTGGATGGATTAAGGGAAACATGGTAAATCCTTAATTAGAGTAGCATTACAGAATATACAATTATTTATAAAATAAAAATCTTTAAAATCTAGGATAATAATTTAAAGTACAAGTACATAAAATATCATTAAGGTCATTTGGAAAGTTCTTGGTTCATGTTCCGACACAGAGATGATGCAAGAATGACCAAATGACTATGTTATTTATCAAGCAGTATCCTTTATATGGTATGCTGCAAAATTTCAGACTCCTCGTGTGTTTAGTTGCTTGTTTGTAGTAATCAAGTTAACAAACCAGTTTTGATGTTTTCTGAAAACTGGATGAAACTGAATGAAGTTAATATTAAAGGTTTAATCCCAATAGATAAACAAAAAAAGGTAGTTAGATACAACTTTAAAGGATTTTTCCTCTTATTTTTTGATGGAAGCAAAGTGTCTGCAGAATTTAGATGTGGTTGTAGATCCATTCAAAATGATGAACACTTGCTATTCCTAAAAACCTAAACAACTGATGAATTTGCCACAAAAATCCAGTGCTAAATTAAATGATCACCGACTGAAGGCACAAGAGAATTTCTGATATTGTAAACATCTCATGAGACCATGAGCATACATAATGTTTTGGGTATGAAAAATCTTTTCACTCCATAGGTCAATCTACCAAACAAACAAACAAACAACAATCTGCCAGATATGTATCTCTTAAGGGTGTTTAGACTTATTTATACACTACTCTGCTGAGTTTCTTCAATGTTTAATAACAATAGAAAAAACATGGTTTCACCAATACACTCAAACAGTCAAACAGTGGGTGGGGAGCAGATGAAAATGCCCCCCCCCAAAAAAAAAATGAAAACAATTCCATCGCAGGGAAAGTTATGGCTACAGTTTTTTTTTTGGATTCTCTTGATGTGATCCTCATAGATTATCTGGAATAAGTCAATACTATCACCAGGGAGTATTACTAATTAACTTCTGGACTAAATAGGGTGCTATTTTGTCTAATTGTCCACATCAGACAAAAAGAGTGCCTTTTATCCATGATAATGTGCTTGCATACGAGTCTAAGGATGTTGAAGCAAAACTCCATGAGCTAAGCTTCAAAGTGCTTTCACATCTGTCATATTCTTTGGATTTGACATCCAGCAATTCAGATCTGCGCTTTTCCCAAACCTAAAGAAACAGTTCGCTGGTTGAAGATTTACTTATCATGATGAGGTCAAGCTCAGACACACATTGGCAGAGTTGGACAGATCGCATTATATTAAGAGTATTAAAAAGATGGAAAGTTGTAGTCCTAATTGTAGCAGACTGCAAAGTGACTACGATGAAAAACAAAAAATGTCTGAAAAACTTTTATTTTTTTAACAGGCAGAGAACTTTCAAAACAATACTCATAAGTATGTGAAGATACTAAATAAATAAACTTTTTTTGTATCTAATGTGTATATTGCAGTCTTCGAGAAAATGGCTCAAAGGATGTAAATGAGGTGTAATGTTGAAGAGAGGGGACTCAGACAGACTATTCCTGAGATGTGTGGGTAATTGAAACACAAACAAATTATGTAAAATAGCTATAAAATAAATAATAATTCAGAAAGCTTTAATGAAGATTATGTGAACATATGCATGTTATATTAAGATGTAAAAAATCAAGTTTTTATATATATATATATATATGTGTATAGACCCTATAATATTCCTATTATAAAAAAAAATAATCTTTTAAATCTATTTATATAAATTGGTAGGAAAGTCATCAAAATGGTTTAAAATTTATTAAAAATAGCAACAGGTACATAATGAGGCACTTACTTGTAAGTAAAGTTCTTTGTTGTGTTACAGGAAAACAGTTTTATTGTCTGGTATAATGAAGATGGATGTTATTTTTTTTTAAGAATAATGACTATTATTTTTAAATAATAGTATTAATAAGCACTAAATTTTTTTAGTTATTACAGATCTGTTCAAAAATTTTTATTTAATTTAACTTTAACTTTCATTTTTTAATAATATTATTCAGTATTTTTGACTTTGCTAAATAATATTTAGCATAACTTTCTTATTTGTAAATATAAAACTATGGATAAATTATCACTTTTAATTTATTAAATATTGGTAATCATGATTTATATTTACAGGTACCTAATAGGTGTCTATAGAAGAAGGTGTAGCAAAAGAATTACAAAAATCTAACAATTTATTTTTGTAACTCGATTATTCATTCTGATTTTTTGAGGGAATACATATAATCTCCTCAAAGAAGCGTACTTCAAATGGGATTACATGAACACATAATAAATATTTAAAAATTAAAATCTTAACATATTTTTGGAATGCTTCAAAGCAACACTATATGACTTAATTTTGTTCCAGATATAATCAATTTGATTGTGCCTCATCAAGTAGTCCTGGAATGAGGCCAGCAATATGATCAGTGAGATAAACATAATTGTGAGGGGGGGGGGTTATTCTAACTAAACTCAATGGTATTGCTTTATCATAATGAGAAAGAGTTGTCCTTATGCTGAAGGGAAGTAGTTGGCAGAAGTGGATGAGGATAATATTTCAATGTTGACAACAGCAAAGCGTCAAGCAGTCATATTTCTGAAAGAACAGGTTCTTTCACAGGCAGGCCTGTGTTAGGAAAAAGCTTCCCTTTCAATAGTGATAAGAGGACTGTTATTAATTAGTGTGCAGTAAAGAATCCTAGCAAAAATGTTAATCTGTTTTATTAAATAGAATAGTATTAAAATCATTAATAATAATACACTTATTTTTTTTTTTATTTATCTATGTATTCATGAGTACTTTCATAATAATTATCGGTTATCAGTTGGGATGAGTAATTAAAGCTTGGTTAGTGAGTAATTATCGGTTAAAGCTTGGGATGAGTAATTAAAAATGATTACTTTTAAAATAAAGGAAAAATACATCTACTTTCTTTTTATCATTTGATAAAATGTTAGATATGCTATTTCTCCTGAATTAAAAAAAGAAAATTATTGTTTGTAGGGTAATTAAATAATAATTTTAATATAATAATTATGAATAGATATAGTTTCAACAGTAAAAGCTTAAAGTTTACTACATTTTGAGTGCTGTGTGATTAAAAGAAATGGAAACATACAATTGTATTTTCAAAGGAAGTTTATTACTCAATTTCCTTAGATTTGTATTAAGTTTGATAGCACTTGCAAGAGTAAAATATTCTGAAGGTGAAATAGGGCTTTTATCTATGAGGCTATTCTAAAATATAAAAATCTTGACTTTCTTCAGAGCATGGATGTTAGAAGTTTGATTCTATTGTAAATACTTTTAAATAATTTGCTGTATAAATGAACAGAAAGTTCTGTATAAAAAGTTGCAGGTCAGAGAAAAAATATTTGGAAAAAATGATTGGTATTTAAGCTTCTATATACATTACTTCCGACATGATACATTTGCCAATATGATGCTTAAAACACTTTCTTCTATGGCATCAAATAACTTGTACCATTACCCCTTCATTGGCATCTTGACTTGAGGAATAGAAAATATGTCTTATTGGTGAGAAGGGTGATCCAGGACTGACATTTGTTGTTTGACCAAAGAGCTGTCTTAAAGTTATGACTAAGTGAGGTGGTGCATTGTGAAGAAGAAACCTATCTTTGGCTTTATGAAAGTGTGGATCACAAGCAATGAATTTGGTCCAACAACCATTTCAGGACATCTTGACAGACAGTAGCAGTAATTCAAGAAATCATTTGATGTTTTCATTGCTATAGCTGGTTACTGACGCCCCCTTTCATTGTTCTTTAATCTGACCATCTGATCATCACAAAAATAAGTAAACAACTCAAACTATGACAAAACTTGACAGGCACCAAAATACCTAGGATTAGTCTCAGAATATTAACTGTAAGAAGAAAACAAGAAGAAACTGACTTAGTCTCTCTATGATATTATAACAATTATTTTTACACCATTCTGTCATTTAATATGACATTTAAAAAATTTATTTCACAATGAATGTTGTTACATAAAATTTTTATGTTGTCTGATCTTGGAATTCTCCTCCAAGGGAGCTCGGTTCTAGTACTAATATAAAAAATATGATGTGGACAACACATGACTTCCTTGTATGTCTATTAAATTACATACACACATTTTTTTAAAACAAAAAGTACATAAAATTTTATTTCATTAATAATTTCTGATATATTTTCATAATTTTTAAAAAATTGTTATTATTGATTGAATTTATTGTAAACAGTTATTTTACAACTGGAGATTAATAATTATTAATAAATCAATATATTTAAATTAAAAAAAAAGGAAATAAAAAGAAAAAAGGAGATGAAGTCCATTTCGAACCGATGGGCCTTCCCTTGTAAGATCTAAATATTTCATTAATTAAAATTTTATTTGGCTATAACTCTGGAACCAATGAAAATAAGTACCACTTATGATATATCGTTGAAAATAACTGAATGAGGGCTTATTATTGCAGTTAAGAAAAAGTCAAAAATCCAAATTTGTTTTGATTTTGGGCTTTTTTGGACACTTTGGGTTCAGTCAATTGCAATCAAAAGGGGAGGTGCAGAGCTAGATGTTACGACAATGCTAAATCCAAAATTTCAACATTCTACAGCTAATCATTTTTGAGTTATGCAATGTACGTACATACAAACATCACATCGAAACTAGTCAAACTAGTGTGTGTGCGCACGCGCGCGCGTGTGTGTGTGTGAAGGTAAGAGGTTTCTCACTAATACTTACCAAATTAACCTTTCTTCAAATTTTTAATATTATTTTTAAATTAGAGGTTTTCTAATAGAGAAAGTTCTATTAACTGTGTTTATTAAAAAAGCATACCAGTTACTTGTTGGACAACTAATGTAACACCATCACTTGCTCTGTCTAGTGTTACTACTACCCTACTGTTAGGTGTCACTGCTGGTCGTCCTAATAAACCAGCCTTTTGACTAATTACAGCATCAGTCAAATAATCAAGCAGAATTTGTCCAGTTGGTCTTCCTGTCATAGGTTCTTCACATTCAACAATAACGAAACCATCTGAAAAGAAAAACTTTCTTGTACAGTAAGAAATAAAAATATTTTAATCAACAAACTAAATATTTTCTAATTTTACTTTGCTCTTGTTTCTGATTTCCCTAATTTATAAGTGAGTATAGTTTTGCTATAAGGTACAGCAGATTTTTTTTGGGGAAAAATAATGCCTTAGGTGTTTCCTCAGGTTACATATTACATCAACTCTTTTCCTTCTTCTAATGTGTGCATGTGGGATGCATTTGCATTTGTGTGTGAGTGAGTCAGAGAGAAAGAGAGGTGAGAGGGGGAGAGAGAGAGAATGAAAAGGGATTTCTTTAGTCTAGTACTTTGTTATTTCATTATAGTTGTTTGTTATTTCATTATAATCAAAAGGATGGATTACTGTGTAATGACTGTTCTTTTACAGGTGACTTATTCTTCCATTATCATTAACATAATTTATAAGGCACTCAAGCACTATTCAAAACTAGCTACAATAATTTCGAATATTTTGTCCTAAAACTGTTATTTATTTAATATAAAATTAGTTATGTAAAATACCTTTTTAGTTAACTTACTTGGATTTAATTCTTTCATTTGGATTATATCTGGAGATATTTTAACCCTTAATATCACTTTCTGATTTTCCTACTGTTTCTCTTAGAAGTAATCTAAGCTACATTTTTGTTTTTAAGAGATACTTGGCTGTGGTTATTAGCTATTAATCAATGGTTACAGCAGATAGTAAAGCTATATTCAGCGTTGATTATAGTTATGAGCTATACTCAGTATAAGTATGACTCATGATATTCATGGGACATCAAAAACTTGTCCCATTTATCTTGGGCAAAATTTAGGAATATGCAGGGCCTGAATCATTGCAGGTTACCTCAAAGGAATTTTAACTATCTTGAGATTAGGGGGATGTTCCATTGACACCCTACACTCTCTCTGGGTAGCTGGGATACCTATGTGATTTTCTATAGATCTAAGAATAAATAATAAGTCCTTAGATTAATTTTGCTATTTATTAAAAAAAACAACAATAAAATGAATACTTTTTATTATTTTAGAAAGAATTTTCACTGCGATTTAAAAAAAAAAGGATAATCATTTAAAATCTTTGGTTTTAATTTGCTTTTCATATCAATGTTTTCATGGTAATCCAGACAAATAATAAAATGTTTCTAATTTCATTATAACTTGAATGAATACATTCATTAAGTTCCAATTGTAGTAACTATTATTCAAAAAATAGAATTGAATAAAATCCTATGTTCTTTAAATTAAATTTTACATTTTTCTTTGCATCAATAATAACTTTCAGCATTTAAAATTTTTTATCTAACTTCTCAAGTGATTAGATATATATCATTTTTGTAGTTTGTTGAATATTTTATTTTTCTATTTTATTTATTGCTTTTTTTACTATTACATTTAATTATATTGTGTAAATCTATTTTAAAAGTATGAGTTAATCCAAAGTATATGTTACTTTACTGTTATCCTATGTACTTTATATTTATCAGATAATTCACATGATTACTTCCTATATATTACGATTCCATTTGGTAACACAACTTTGACTACATAATATAACAATTCAATAATTAACTCTTGATTTCATCCATTTAACATTATTTCAGGAATTTTGTACCCAGAAGCATCCTCATCAACAACAAAATCTTTGTTTTCATTAATTTTTTCCATTTTCTTGTGAATGAAAGACCCTAAACTCTACTGATACGATTTTACTTATGAATTGATCTAACAAACAACACAGTCCTCTGTTTGCCAACAGCTTAACGGGTTCAACTGCAGCCATTACATGTGGAGTGATTCTGTAACACAGCAGGAATATGTCTGTAATCTGTAATTTTTTATTTTATTATTTGATATTATATTTCATGAAGGACATTACCTAAAAACATCAGTTATGATGAAATATGCAACCATTTATAATAAAGATCATCTTATATTTGTGAGAGAACTGTCTTTAAATGACAATAAATCATCCTTATATGCCAATTAATTGTTATCTTAGCTGTTTGACAATGTTGCAGGATTTTTTTCAAGTCCAGTTTAAGGTTTAATTTCTTTTAGCTGGATTTAAATGTATGTTATGGACGACTGTGGTTCATATTTAATCATTTTGCTACTGTTTCAAGAAAAGTAATCAGAGAATGGCCAAAAAACATATCAACTTGAAAAAAGCTTGTTTTCTGTAATTATAGTATTTTTAAATGACAATTTAAAATGATTACTACATGTGCTGAAATATATGGATTTAAATTAATGCAGAAGAAAATTACTCAATTATCATTATATGTGACTACTATTAGAATATGTAAAAGAGAAAATTATTTATTGCAGGAGCTTTATTAATCATAAAATAACTGAATATTTTACTTACAGAGAGCAGAAAACTGCATACTACGAGGTACACAATTGTAAGGTGTTAAATCTATACTCCTAATATATCTCATGTTTGCTAAATCAAGTTTGTACAATCCTCTTTGGTTTGTATGACTGACATAGCCATATTTGAACATATGTGACATATCCTGGAAAACATAAAATTAACATATAAATATTTAAATCCTACTAAATAAATCAGTTTATGAAAAACATAAACATCGCAAATAAAATTGGTCTCAAAATATCATTTGAAAAAGACAAAAATTATATCTCAAAAACCAACACAGTTAAAAGAACTAAAGATAAATTGTAATAAAGTCAAAATAGTTACCCAATTTAAACACTTAGAAGAAATAATAACAAACAAACTAAACAAAAAAACCTGAATCCAAACAAGAACAAACTAGCTAAAGCATAAAAAACAATGGGGTACACCTACAATAAAAAATTTCTATACATAAAAGGAAAAATAAGACACTACAACATAGTTATAGAAGCAGAAGCCACATGAGCAGCAGAAACACTCTTCCACCTGAATAATGGATGACTGAAAGACCCCAGAAAATCGAAAGAAAATTTGAATAACCTGAATTGACAAAAAGAACCAGAAAGACGGGCAGTAGTGGATTGTGCTTAACCAAGCCATGTACACATAGTTAAAACCCATCATTGATACCTTGTGTAAGAGGAAACTATGACTCTTTGGACCCATCATGAGGATGCAACAATTGAGACTTCTGGTACAGCCAGTATAGTATAATCTTGACTCAAATTACACCAATACAGGATGCAAATGGATTAATATATAAGAGAGGATCTGAAGGAAATTTGCCTTACACCAGAAAACACCACAGACAAGATAAAATTAAATGAATAAAATTCAAGGGCAAAAACACTCACAACACAAACATTTTCAATACCAGAAAGGACACGGAGATCGGAATATTTGAAAAATTACTGGGAAGACCACAAAACCTGAACAATCCCTTTAAAGAGATTTTGGTAATGATTTGACTAAAGTGATCCTATGTGGATCACTTTAGATCACACATCACAATTTCACACATATTGTTCATTTTATTATTATTTTTGTTTTTTAATATTTTATAATGTGACTATTAGGTTTAACTCTGCTGTTCTGTTCGGGTCATATTGACCCGTAAACATTTTTATTTACTTATACTTTTCCTCCCGTTAATGGTATAAGTTTCTGATTCTATGACTTTGTATCTCCAAATGCAAAGTTTACATACAATTTTTTTTTCTTTTTATATTAATTTTTCATCACATATTTGAATAAAATATGAAAAAACCATATAATACAGAATATTGAGATAAGATATAAAGTTCTTTTGCAGGATCCTGTTTCCTTAGTTATGAATGAAATAACTCTGTTATTGCATAATAAAGATTTAAATATGAAAATAGTAAAATAATGAAAATTGTGTATTAATTTATATGAGTACTGCTATCTGTTGCAGTTTTTTTAATGGTTTATCAAAACATTGTCTAATGGTTTATCAAATTTAAATTTTGTTTGTATTTATGTATGTAATATTTTTCTAATATATTTAATTTTGTCAGCTTTAATAATTTCTAATTCTTCTAAATTTATGTTAATATCAAAAGTAGAACATTTATTGTTAATTAGGTGGTCTCTGGCATTTAGAACCTAATTATTACTTTCGTAATTTCTATAATGTTAAAAAAATGTAGTTTTAAAAAATCTATTTGTTTTTCCTATATAAATACCATCACAATCATTACATAAAATAAATTTCACACATATTGTTCATTTTATTATTATTTTTGTTTTTTAATATTTTATAATGTGACTATTAGGTTTAACCCTGTTGTTCTGTTCAGGTCATATTGACCCGAAAACATTTTTATTTACTTATACTTTTCCTCCCGTTAATGGTATAAGTTTCTGATTCTATGACTTTGTATCTCCAAATGCAAAGTTTACATACAATTTTTTTT
>JAAAKQ030477976.1:4752-33051 GCA_010016005.3 Zanna intricata
TATATATATATCATATAAATAATGAATTGATTTCAAAAGAATTTAATAAGTAGTATGTAGACTTTTTCTAACTCACCGACCTTCATTCCTTGCTCTATGATCTGCATTTTTTAGATGTTGTAAATAATCGAAGACGTTAACAGATAATAACAGTCACTTTATCGGAAATGTTAGTTTGTCACAATGTAATACCCGAGAAGGTTAGAAAAAAAAGTGTTAAGAGAAATAAAGATAATTCGGTATATCTGAGATAAAATTGTAAATAATTACATCTGACATTCACCTTTTTGAGGAAAATCTTGCTCTTCTCTGTTTGATAAAATAAAAGGAGTAAAATCACTAATAAAAATTATTTAATACATATATCACTGATGAATATTTCATTATCAATAACTTATCAGTTTGTATATATAAATATTTAACCAGATATTAATGCGAGTACTGAAGCAGTTTCATTGCATTTACCTAAGGTAATTTTGGAATCTTTTAGGATTATCATAAATCCAACCACTAGTTTTAAAATTCCTTCTTTAAATTGGAATAAATATCGTTAAAACACAGATCTAAGATAAGAAAATACTGGAGTGACCCTAACGACGCCGTGACATACTTAACGTAAAGTGTGTGTTCCTAAATCCGTTGTTGTGAAGAAGAATATCTTCTATCGTATGTATGTAAAGTATTGTATGTACTAACTAGCATCCCCGTCTCGGCTTCGGCAGTGCTCTATGGTAACTACTTGCGTTTCCCGTCACGGTTAGGGATTGTTTAGCCGGTCAGGGCCCCTGGATCCCCCTGTGTTTATTAAACATGTTAATGAGAATAATAATGATAAATAAAAATTTAAACCTACTCAATTTATAAAAAAACTATCAGTGTATCGTAATTTCTTCTGAGCTACAGTTTGGTCAGTGCAGGACCCGAGAAATTGATTGATCAGAAGAATTTTAATGAAGGGTTTTAATAAAGTCGACCTCCAACGTAAAAACAGCAGTTTTCACTGATACCGGTTCTTCGTAAGGGTAAAAATGTATTTTCTCAGGTTTTTGGCCTTACCCGACAAAAACCATTAGAAGGTGACGGTACTTCGTTTCTCATTTAAAAATTTTTGTTTATTTTTTTTTGTAATCGTTCAAAATCTTACCTTTCTTCACTCCCTTTCAAAATCGAATTTTGTAAAATCTAGAAATTAATTTTAGATATTCACATGAAGATTATACACACCAAAAATCATATTCATATCTTCGTTTGTTACTGAAAAATTAAATACTTACTAAGTTTCATTGATACTACATTTTAAATTCGGAATTTCATAACATTATTTTAGTATACACTAACACCGTAAGAAGAACGTGTACACAAATTTTCATCACTTTATCTTCAATAGTTTTTGCTGAGCGTTCATTATGAATCACTCACAACATGTTGTTTTATGTAAACAGAAAGTTAGACAATTTTCTCTAATCTCAGAAACCATAAGTTCAATCATTGCATAAAAAAAAATTATTTTTTATTATTCACTGCAGATTAAAAGCAAGCTAACTATTGATGTAATACACTTTAATTTTTGGCTAGTTGTTTACCAAGATTCTATCGTTTACCTCAAATATACCGATTGAACAGTCTCATGGAAAGACAATTGTTACGATGATGCGTTATTTCTTTATAGATCCAAATATGGCCCTTATGCGCCGTGTACACGCGTTGCACATTAGATTTAAAGTTGACAGAAAAAAAACAGTTTTGAGTAAAGTCTGAGGATTCTAAGGAAGGATTTTTTTTATAAATGACGGGGGATCCTTATCCTGTATTTGAAACGATTTACCTCTTAATCGTTTGCAATTCCTCTCATTAAAGATCCCATCTAGCTCTAATATAATAACTAATATTAACAAATTTTTCCCTAAAAATACAATAAATTATATTTATATCGGCAGATCTAAAACTGACATTGATAATAGTAATTTATAGATCTGGTTCTTTTGAAAACCTTATTACATAAACTACTGGAACTTAATAAGATTTCTAATAAATTCATTGTATATATTTGTGATTTTAATGTCAACATTCCAAAAAATTCTACTTTTTTGATAAATGAAATATTAACGAGATGCAATTAATCAATTTACTAATTCATCCAACTTAGTTTGAGATAGGTAAATTCTTCAATCTCCAAGTCAACAGAATTACAACGACTCCGGCCATGTGTATATTTTTACAAATTTACTTAAAGATGATCAATTCCAAATTACGATATTTCAGATCACAAATCTCAAATTACTATAATATTATTTATTAAATAAAACTTGCGACGAAACAAAGATTAATTTTATTCTTTTAAAAGAGTCTTCAGTAAGATTCAGTTAGACTTTTAGCATATCGTTGTCAGAAACAAACTGGAAGAGTAATAAAATTAGCTTTGAAAAATCCTAATGCTTTTCAGAAGGCTTTCTTAATAGTAAGATAAAATTTCAACACAAAAAGAAAAACGAATTATTTATTGAACGAATAGTAAAATTCGGTTAGGCTTTAAGGTAAGAAGTCTCTGTGAAATGTCTAAATATATTTGTCTGATAATTTTCACAATTATTTGCAAAAATTATAAAGGAATTTATGCTAAAATTATTTGCAATATAATAAAATATCGTTTAAGAATCATTGCTTCTTAATAGGCAGTCATGATGTTAAAAAATAATGCAATTTATACAAAAATGTTAGATTACAATATATATGTAATGTGCCTTTACCTATTTGTTCTTGTGTGGAGTGGGCTTCACCCCATATTTTTGTAAAACAGGGATACAAAGAAAAAGAAAGGCTGGGGATATGAAACGTGGGCGAGGAGAAGATTACAGAAGGTTAAATGGACAGATAAAGTGAAAAATGAAGTAATATAGAAAGATAACAGGAACAGAAGTTTAATCTGAAAAACATCGAATAGGAAAGTTAAGATGTCGGGATAATATTTAACACCTTAAACCTGTTAAATGTTTATCTGCTATTATTGAAATATCATTGATTAATTAATAATATTTCTACTAATAATACAGAAAAAGTAGCCGGAATTTAAGAACGTGTACAGGGTACAAAACACGTGATGTATGTATAATGTAACAAGTTTACGTTTAGAAAACTATTGATATTTTTCATTATTCATTATCAATCATTTAAGCCAATGAACTAATTCAAGACACAACAGTAGTGCAAAAATGCCGATATTACGTCAATAGAACCCCTCGCTAGTGCGCTAGTGTCGCAGTAGGCCATGTTGAAATTTCCCTTTTTCCCTGTGGGAATTTCCATTTTCCCTGGTCTTATTGGACCGGGAGATTTGAAATTCCGCAGGATTGTCAACTTAGTTATTTTTAATTGCTTTAAATATTAATTATTTTACTTAATATTTGTAAGGTTGGTATTGTGTATCAGCTGATTTTTTAGCGGTAGAATTGAATAAAAAAATAAAATATATAATTTTTAAAGCGAAAAAAAGTAACTGGTCTGGCTAGGGAATTCGAACCGGTTCACGACGGGACGCGAATGACTGACGCCTTAAACCGATCGGCTACAGTGGCTCCCTGACACAACAAGTGAAATTTGTTCTACATAAGTCGTCGCCATCGACGAGAAATTACTCCTCTCGCGCGCGTGCGCGCCATCTTGCAAGATGGCGACTGCTTCCAGCGATTGAAAAGATATAATACGTATTATTTCTACATATGTTTGACCCACTCTTTCAATCTGTGTGTGTGTGTTTGTTTTTAAATAAATATATAGACATACCTCGAGGACGACCCTGGTCGTCGTGGCGTCTGTACCGGGAGGCGTCGTCGCAGCTGACGACGTTCTCATCGTGGATCGAGCACCAGGAGACAGTGTACGCGTTGGCGCGGAGCGGCAGCCGGTGGCGGGGTGCGACTGAAGAACAGCTGATGTAGCGGGGGCTTGCCCCGTTCCACATAGACAGACCTCGAGGATTATTCTGGTCGTTGTGGCTTCCGCAACGGAAGGCGTCGTCGCCGAGCAAAGAGAACCTCGTCGACGAACGAACACCAGGAGGCGGCTCGTGCTTGTGTGTAGCAAGGGAGGGACGCAGCGATGTTAACTGTACGAGTTTCGGAGCTCGACTGAAGCGACAACTGACGATGCGGCTTAAGTCGACATGAAAGAGTGCCACATCCGGCTTTCAACTAATCACAGTGCACCGATTCTAAAGCGGACCAATCACAGCGCTCAGATTCCAAAATGTTGGCGCATGCGCAATGATGAATCCGTTAAACAAAAACACCCGTTTATTTTCGGAAAAAAAATTTTAGTTTTGTAACAATACATCATAAATTATTGGTTACGTTTCCACACCACCCAGGAGATAGCAACCATGGCGTGTTGAGATTTTTTTACAGTTAAATCTCTCCCCAAGAGGCCTACTTTAAAACACTACAAATATCTTACTCTAAAGAAAGAATTAAATTTTATACTATGAAAATTACACCAAACAAATATGAAGAAAGACATGTATTCTGTGTAAAAAAGGCAAAAATGTAAAGGGTACGTTTCCACACCACCGAAGAGGTAGCAACCGCTGCGCGTTGAGATTTTTTTAACGAGTCAAATCTCTCACCAGTAGGCATATAAAATTCTCGTTTATCTAGCTTTAAAATATTCCAATCGACGAAGGTTGGTGGTTTTCTTTTTCCTCTTCCGCTTTTGTAAAATTTTTATACACTATGAAATAAACGGATTTGAGATGCCATCCACCACAATACCGATCGGTTTTAATGTATTCGATATTTGAATCTTCAACCGTATCGTACGTGACCAGCAGCGGACACGTATCACCATTAGTCTCATCGCACGCGCTCGCTTCTTCTGCACCATCGGTCGCGACACAAGAGCTTAATAATCGTCTTCTTGTTTTTTCCTCTGCTAAATACACGTTCACAGATAGTAAATTATTTGTCCAAGATATAGTTATGTCGTTTAACGTCGACGCGTCCAGTGTCATATTAGGCGAATCGTTAAATTTAAACGCCTTCACGTTACCATCGCTACCGAAAAACCCAGAAAACAATACCTCTTTATCGTGTAAAAGTGCTATCTTCTTTTCATCGCATTTAAAATCGTAATAATATCTTCTTCGTCTCCCATCCTTGTATTGATTGAAATTCAACTGGACATTCACGTTATCACCGTTTTTATCAAATACGTGATCGGTTAAATCGACAATATATACGTAACTGTGTTTCAACTTAAAACCTGCAGGCGTCAGATTACGATCACCGACATGAACATCTACTTCTTTGAACGGAGCCATGATTAAGAAAACGCAGCTACAAGAGCGTCAACGATGGTTACAGTTCAGAAGTCTCTCACAGAATGAATTCCTTCACTCAGTTACATCATACTTATTACCTCCCCACCACTTTCCCCTCTATCATCCCCACCACCTTTTACAATTCCCTCCAAACTCTACATCGAGCCTTTTTCCTCTTCCGCTTTTGTATAATTTTTATACAGTATGAAGTAAATGCATTCCAGATGCATCCCACTCATATACTGTTTTGTCTTAACGTAATCGATTACAGAATTTTCAACCGTATCGTACGCGACCAATACAGGCCACGTACCACTATCGTCAGAACTAACGGTCTCATCGCAAGCCCTCTCTTCTTCCCCTCCTGCACAATCGTACACAACAGAAGTTAATCTTAATTTTTTCCTTTGCTAAATACACAGTGACGGAGAATACGTTATTTGACCAAGACTTAGAAAGGTCGTTTAACGTTAACGTATCCGATGTTATATTCAGCAAATCGCTTAATTTTAACGTGTTCGCATTACCGTCGCTACTATAAAACCCAGAAAACAGTATCTCGTTATCGTCTATAAGTGTAATTCCCTTTATCACCGCATTTGAATTCGCAATACGTTCTTCGCCTCCCATCCTCCTGTTGATTGAATTTCAACCATGACATCACCGTTTTTATCGAATACATGAGCTGTTAAATCGACAATATATACTGTGACAAAATAACTGTGTTTCAATGTAAAACACGAAGGAGACAGATGACGATCACCGATACAAAAATCTACTTCTTTGAAGACACCCGTAACTAAATAACCGTTACAACGATGGTTACAACTCAAAAGTCTTTCACAGAATGAACTCCTTCGCTAACTCACGTCATATTTATTTCCTTCCCACCAACTTTCCCCCTCCTATCATTGTAGAAACAAAAAACGAGTTTATCTCACCATTATCGTAATTTGATTGTGTCTATGTTAACACTTATATTTCAGTAAAAACCGTGGGACCTATCATCCATTAACACTATTGTTTCTATTTTTTGTATACGAAAAAATTACCCACCGCAAAGTAAAATAAATTTTATAACACATTCCTTACCAATTTCTAACACAATTGATAAACGATAAATCCAATATCAGATCGTGCTACGGGCCTTGAAACCACTACATACAATAAATGTAATAACTAATGTTTTAAATAAATTAAAAAAGTAGTAATACAGTATTGTATGGGGGTTTTAAGTGTTTTTGTTTTGAGTATGTTTGTTTGTGTTAAGTGTTGTAGTCCTTAAAAGGAATGTTTATGTTGTCCTAAAATGGACAATTTATTCAAATGTTATTTTGTACCATCTACTGTCACGTTCCTTGTAAATCAGCATTAACTTTAAGCTGATTATATTTTTAATTAATTCTTCTCTTAAAACGTTTGTAAATTGTTTAGGAAGAAAAACCTCAAAGGTTTGTAACTAGCTTGGTAACTATGCTCTTTCCAAATTTCGTTTCAACAATTCTACAGGAAAGTATGTTGTACGGCTTATCGATCGTTAACTCGCATACACTTTTTGTCCTTTTGTATTCAACCATGTCGTTTAGTTGGTTTACAAAAGTTTGTCATTTAGATTCGTCCAGTGAAGTGCTTGCACTCGCGCTTTTTTCTTTAATGCTTGGAGTACTCACTATGTATTCTTCGACTGACGACTGCAGAATGATTCTAGCACGTTTATAAGCGACCTATTTATACCCGTTCATATTACCCCTCCACATCCGGTGGCCCAAGAATAGAAGCGTTAATTAATTAACGTATTATTTCCAAGAATTGACACTATCAACACTATCAATATATAACAACATATATAATATATATCAACATATAGTGTCAATTGACACTATCAATATATAAAAAAATAATTACAAAGCAACTTCCTTACCAAGACCCCATCCTCTCTTCTAAGAAGTGACGCGATAAAAATTAATGTTATTATTCTTGACGCGATAAAGGATTGTTTTTTTCTTTATCAAACTACACAAATATGTTTGAACATGCTTATCTACAACACATCCGGTGTATCAGGAATAGATGAGATATATAATTAACTTACTAATTCCAAGAATTGACATGATTACGCAATAACTGCCACGATAAATAATTATTCAACTTTATACACACATGAAAAATAATTTAAAACAAATGTTGCGTTTCCACACCACCCGGGAGGTAGCAACTATGGCGCGTTGAGATTTTTTTTTGTGAAATCTCTCCCCAGTAGGCATACAAAAGATTCGTATTTTTTTCTACAAACTTAATTTTAAATCTTCGGTAAATTGATCATCTTTTAAACCGTGATAAGTCAACTTGAACGAATGACGTCGTACAACGTTCATTTCGTCTTCAGTAAATCGGTTAGTATACCGTTTTGGTAATAACGTTTTAAAGCAATAAGATTCATTTTCAGAAGAATCGTATAAGATGCCAACAATCTGAAATTCACCGTACAGTGTAAATATCTTTCTCATACCCAACACTAAGTAGTCAATTCCGACATGAAGTTTGGTCACGTTTTTATACGGTAGCTTCTTCATAAAACAATCGTTGTTGTAGAAAACGTTTACGAAAGATATAGCGTCCGCCATCCTTTCAGTTGTAGCGCTCACACTCAAATGCAATGAATATCGACCAGTAAAGACGTCATTCGATTTTCCCATACCAACCTTTGAAATTTTAAAAAACAATTTTTTCACCGAAAACTGTGCAAGCGACTCGTTATGTCGGTACAATTCAAATTTGTTTCGACTAATCATCCCTTTAAGAAGCCTCACGATTCCAATAAACAATTCACATGTACATAAGTAGCCGGGCAATCCGCGTCCGAAATAGTTGAATTTTGTACAATGTTGTTCGTGTTGACCCGAATACTGTTGATTAGAATGTTTCACCACTAACATCATAAAACAGTATTTGCATACAGCAGTGTTCGTTAGAGTCGACGTCAATTCATTAATTAATTCGGTAAAAGATTTATTTTCCACAATCGTCATCGTTAGCAACGGCAGTACTAAAAGTAATATAATGTCTACACAAACCGTCTACCGTATCGATTCGTAAACTATCCAAATAATCATGTAGTCTGCTATGAATTTCATCATACGTGGCTGCGTAATTGAAATGCGCTCTAACCGTATTGAAACGATTAACGTCCACGTTTTTATTTGTAGCCTGCGGAAACGGAGCGGTTGTATTTTTCGTTAAATGACGCAATGACCGTATAGTCGATGTGGGAAAAATCTAACCGTCCACACCGATGCTGAAATATCTACATCCATCATTAATCTGCGATCGGAATTACAAAAAATAAGGTCCCTTTAAACTTTTTTTTCTTGGTTGCATTTCCACGCCACCCAGGAGGTAGCAACCGTGACGCGTTGATATTTTGTTTTTGTCATAAGTGAAATCTCTCCCCAGAAGGCATACTATAAAACATTCGAATTTTTTTGTGTTTTATTTTTTTAAATTTATTTTGTTTTTATATCTTATTCCTTCTTCTAGCTATATTTTTAAAATCATCCATGATTGTTACTAACGTTTCTACACGTTCGAGTAGAAACATCGTAAACATTCCAGGAAATAAGCCAAAATATAGGATTAGAAGTAAAATTCCCAAGATCTCTAAGTGATGATGTGCTTCGAGCGGCATCTTGAAGCAGACTGAGCTCTACGGTACACTAGTCCTTTGAGGAACCATCGACTCAAAAGCAATCGGAACGTTTTCCTTGATGCCAAATCGAAAACGTGACGAGTTGTTGTGCGTGTCCAATTTTTCTCCACAGCAACAACATTTCGCGCACAATTCGTAAAATCAGTAGAAGTAACCTGTCTTGGCCAATTCTTTATTTTCTGCGCTGGTGTTTACAAACGTACGTAGACGATTGGCTTCTCTCGACAGATCAAACGGCTTTTAACCATACTTCAACCATTGTATGTAGAAGCAACCGGTTCTGTAACGTGCATTTGCCACTCTTGTTATTATGGTACGGACAATTTACGACGTAATTTAGATTCGGCTTCAGTGCGTTTTCCGGTAACGTACGAACATTGTTAAGAAAACGTCGTAGAAATTCTACGTTTTCCAGCCCTTTGGTGCGAATCGTGACGAACTGCGAACATACGGCCTTCATGACACCGTCGCTGTATCCACATCGCTGTAATCCCAGTCCATTATGTGAAACTTTCTCTCCAACCAACCGGCCATTCCTTTGTGTTTCGATGACAACTCGGATTTCGGGTACGGTGAACAAAATTAAGAATCATAAAATACTCTTCACCGACGACAGCGAGCTCTTTCATGATAAACTCGCCGCGTTTGCCGATGAAGCCGTGATACTCGATAACTCCCTCCATGACGACTGCTCGTTCGCATATGAGGTCTGAACTTCCTAACACTTTTACTCTGTTGGTTGGGATATCCCTTCGTTCTTCTTTTTCTTTTCTTCTTTGTCTCCTCTTTGTTATTGATTGAAGAAGTTCGATCGTAAGGTTTACTACGCGTTTTTTTTGGATTTCTCATCGCAGTTCTTGATCTTCTCCTTCTTCGTCTTCTTGATTTTCTCTTTCTTATCTTACGGCTCGATCATCTTTGGAACTAAAAATTGTTGAAGAATGATGTTGATATCATCATCGTCATGTAATGTTTCTTCAGAGATAAGAAACGATCGATGATCATCTTTTGACGAGCCCGAAACTCCTCCTTCTTTCATGGCGACTGATTCTCTACTGGTGGTTTTTGTGTTGAGATATAACTTTATACATCGGTAGTGTTGGTGGGGGTTTCCCCCTCCGTTTTTAAAGAATCGTCATAATCAGCATTATCATCTAGTTTACTTTCACTATCGTCTGCCTTAATAGGGCGGTACCTTGATGATGTGTTCAACGTAGTCGCTTTCGATGAAGGTAATGATGACGTTAATTTCGATGAAGATACTGATGAGGTTTTGTTAGCGATTATATCGTCTTTAAAATTAGTCGGAACAGACGTACCCTTAGCAGCGAGGACTGTTGAATTATAAAACATCGACGTCGCCTGCACAACCACCGATGAATTACACCATATTAACGGCATCTGATTCGGTATTGGAAATACAGGAAAAAATATTCTACATCGTATGGGTTTCATTTTTTTACACGTACGCTGTTCCGATACATCATTCGTTAATATCGTCTGGTATTGCAAAGTTCGCGATAATATTGAGTCACACCCTGATGAGTGGAATCTATCGTCAGTTTTTTGCTAATAACTTTAAACACCACAGACCTTTTTCATCTTCAACCCATACTGGAATATCCAAAATATGGATTTCTCGTTGACGGCGAGACTTATGTAGAACAAATTTCACTTGCTGTGTTAGGGAGCCACTATAGCCGATCAGTTTAAGGCGACAGTCAGTCGCGTCCCGTCGTGAACCGGTTCGAATTCCCTAGCCAGACCAGTTACTTTTTTCGCTTCAAAAATTATATATTTTATTTTTTTATTCAATTCTACCGCTAAAAAAAAATCAGCTGATACACAATACCAACCTTACGAATATTAAGTAAAATAATTAATATTTAAAGCAATTAATAATAACTAAGTTGGCAACTCTGCAGAATTTCAAATCTCGCGGTCCAATCAGACCAGGGAAAAGGGAAATTCCCACAGGGAAAAAGGGAATTTCCAACATTGCCGACTGCGATACTAGCGCTCCTCGCGTAAGCGAAGGGTACTATTGACGCAGTATCGGCATTTCCGCACTACTCACAACATAAAATCTTTTACGGATAGGTTTAAATTAAATGGACGGAGAAAAATACACAGAAAAGTGATCACATAGGAGGCAGATCAAGCATTAATTTTTATCGTATAGACCCTGCTTATGAGGTCATAATGCATTCGAATGAATCATAAAGCACTGATTTTCTTCCTACAAATTTACTTCTGGTTAGCATTTTGTTGGATAAATTTTATTTACCTTTATCGTGCTATTATCTACAGGGAGAGCGACTAGTTTCTTTTTTGATTTTATAGTATTCATTCTTTTCAACACTTTTTTATTCTGTTATATTTAAACTAATGTTTTTATTTATTTACTCGTAAATTTTTGTCTTATTCAGCGCTGTAAAATGGTTGAAATAAACATATAAAAAGTTAGAAGAAAAATTCAACTTTCTGGTTTAAAAATTTAAAATGATTTAAATTTCTAAATTTATACGATTTACAACATTCAATTAGGATAGCAATACAAAACAGAAAATAGGAAGGAAACATAATAAACCATAGAAAATAAAATAAAAAATTCGTTTGTATAATTTAAATTTATGTTACAGAAACGCATAGCGAACTGTACTGAAGAGATACATGTGCCATAAATGCTCTTGAATGAATAAGTAGGTTCGTATATTCTGATTTTTCAGATGAACTTTGTTTTTAGTGGGACATCTTCAATAAAAGCAGGAAATTTATCCCCTAGAAAGTCTCAATAAATTGTATTACTCATAATATTTTTAGAGTATTTCTATCCAGCCAATTTAAACCTAATATTCTTGTGAACCCAACACACACGAGCGCGTGTAAAAAACATATTTTTAAAATTACTGTTTATCACGAAATAAAGAATTTGACGGCCTGTGAAGGTGAAATTTGCGTATTGTTTTCCCACTCCCATTTTTATTGATTATGTTTGCGTTATTTTTTTACAGAATTTTAAGCGACTAAGTAGTTCTTACGCTCTAAAATTCTGTACTTTTTTCCGACGCTAAGGATACAAACTATCATTGCGATATTGCGATATCCATCGAAGTAGTATTTTAGCAATCGCTTGTCTCTTGGTATTCTGCAGGACTAGTGCTAAAGATTAGAATCATCAGGAATTATTTTAAGGTAATCGCAACCGACCTTAACGGGTTTAATTTTTTTTTAATTCCTACTTTTTTTGGACTTTTCTTGTCAGGTAATTTTTTCTCTCATAACCGAAAAAGTACTTTAAAAAATCTTCTTTTCCGCTTCCGAGGAAAAAAGAAGTTAACATTCGATTACAGATTTTATTTCCGTTACAGTAAACCCTTGCATAAATATAATCCGTGCATCTTAGTCTTTAGCAAACATTTCTGATATTTGAAGAGACTTCAAAACATTAAGTAAGATAACATTACACACAAAAATAATAAGAAAGAAACCAAGTTGTAAATACATAATAAGTAGTAAATAATGTAATAAGTTGTAGCATTAAATATTTAGTATTTAAAAACACAAAACCCTTATAAAATAACAATTAAGGAGCGGTTATATACATTTTTTAATAAAGAAAAAAATTGAACAATATTTTTGAGTAAAGAAATGAAAGTAGGCTCAAAACTGTATTCAAAATTAGTACTAGGACAATGTTCTCGGTTATAACTCAGCTATAAATTAAACAAAAATTGTCTCAGTTCGTTCACATTAAAATAATTGAATAAAAAAAAACATAATTTTATAAATTTTACTGTTACCAAGATAGTAATGAAGTACTGATAGTAAGATAGTGATGATATTACAAGAACTTTACTATGAAAGAAATTAAGGTAGCAGTCAGTAGATTATGTAATACGAATAGCCCGGGGCCGGACGGAATCCCAGCTTTGCTCATAAAAGGATGATAGAAAAGATGCCAGGACAAGTACTGCAAATGTTTAATTGTCAACTGGAGAATGGAATATTCCCAGACTGCTGACGGGCATCGTGGACTGTCTTCATCCCAAAAGGAAACGTGGAGGGCAGCAATAACAAAGTGAGGCCTTTGTGCCTGCTTAATACCACGGCTAAATTGATGGAGAGAGCGTTAAATAATAGATTAATAAAAGAAATAAATGATAAAGGAGGTCTACATGAAAATCAATTTGGGTTTAGGAAAGGGCGGTCAACGTTACAAGCTATTGACAGAGTTGTCTCATGGGCGAAGGAAGTGGAACATGGCGGACCCGGGGTATACCGCCCTGGTCCTGTTGAATGTTATTTCTTATGTTATGTTATCATCAAATTACGTTTATGATCATTTATGTTTCTAATGTTATTTTTTCCTACTTTAGTATTATTATTATTTTTTTATTTTTTTATTTATGTTGTAGGTTTATTCGTAGTTTTGGATGTTATTATGGTTTCTAGTTCGTTACTGGCTGGACTTTATCAATGCTTATGCTACCTTTGATTTACTGTTGATGTCTAGAATGTAATTAAGATTTTTAAGGATAATTCCTTTGTAATTTGATTATTGCAATGAAATTTACGTGCGGTTTTTATTCTACGAAACCATTTGTAATTGTCATTTTTCTGCAAAAGTATAATTTTTTTTTTTTAAAAAAGCCTATAATAAATCGAAATATGACAGAAAATGTATTGTAGAAAAATTATAGAAAGTCAATATCCAATAGCCCTTTAGAATTTTGAAATATCATTTTTAACAAAATTTTGGCATTTATGATAGAAGTTATTTTATCATAAAAACATTAAATTTTTATTATATATGAACTATAAGACACATTTCTGCTGTTGAAAGTCTTTGTCATCGATTTTATTAGGATTGGATCTTCATCATATCTTAGTTTGAAGAGGGTGTAGAAAAGGGCGTTATGGTAGTCCATTTGGAAAATGTAACAGATAAATGAATTAACTAATATTTTATTTCCAGCTTGGGCTGTACACAACAAAGTTTTATTTCTTTTCGGTTTATTTTTTTGTATAAATGTTGATATTTAAATTTTAGTAAATTAAAATATTTAACAAAATTTATTAAAGAAATTTTACTATTTTAACCAAATCAGTATAATAACGTTTCCTCAGAGCAATAGAGCAAAAGGATTTGAGAAAGCATGCATAAAATGACATATTTCCCTTCGTATAACAAAGAAGTAAAGAATATTTTTAAAAATCTCAACTTTAACGTTACCGTGGCTACGAGTAGGAAAACAGATTCTATCCTCGGATATGCTTAAGATAAAATGAAATCTGTCGAAAGAGCCGGCGTTTGTAAACTGACTTATAAGATAATGATTACAATTTAAGATTGATAGGGAAAACTAAAAAAAACGATCTAAATAGGAATAAATAAGTAGTTTGCTCATTATAAATATAGAAAGATCGGCTGTAGCCCAATATGCTTGGGATCACAAGATTAGTTTATTAAAAACTATGGTTTTAAAAAGTGAACGTAATAAACAGGAAATGAATACTGTTGAAACTTACAAAGTAAGTTTCAACAATATTGAAACAGTATGAAACTTACAAAGTAAGTTTCAACAGTATTCATTTCCGAAACTTTTATTTAAACGAAATATTTTCCGAAACTTGTATTTATTGAAACTTACTTTGTAAGTTTCAATAGTAAAGCAGAGACTTTAATGTTGAACATTTAGACGAGATATTGACCCCCTAATCTGTACTAGATATTTATCCAATTGCCGGATTAAAGTTTAAATGATTTAAAAATCTTTCCTGAAAATTTTCAAACCTAAAAACATTAAACTATTTTCTCATCCTTAATATTTTGTTAATGTTGTTAAAATGTAAGGATATTCTCACTCGTTAAAAATGTTGTAGCGGATATATCTTCGATTAGGATTCTCTGGATGAAGGTTCATACTGCCTTTATCTTTCTTGAGATAAGCTTCATCTTTCTTGAGTAACCAAAAAGAGGCACGAACTAATTTGCAAAGACAGCTTGGATTGGAAATATTATTTTTTTTAAACTAAATTTACGCTTAAGTTGTCTAACAAGACAGCAGTTATATTTTACCCTTATTTTAAAAATAGTGTTTGGTAAGATTATTTAATTGTCAGTTAATATTGCTGATAATTTTTTTCCCAAATTTTTTATATGGTTTTTCCAATAGTGTAAACTGCTATCATTGTTTAACAATCCAAACCGCCATGTATATTTTTAGCATTTCTTTTAAACGGTCTTTAGAACGTATCTTGTTTTCCAATAAATTTCAGAAACCGTTTAACAAAAGTTTCTATTTATATATGGTTTTGTATAATAAAGAAAGCGAAAAAATATATATAAATAATATATATATAATAAAGAAAAAGTACCATCTCCTCACATAGTACTTTTCTCTTTTTACTAAAACCACTCCAAATTCTATTCATATTAAAATACTTATCAATTAATTTATCTAAGAAATTAACGATAAAATATTTATTAACGTTTTATTTCGTTTATTTTACACTTCACTTATGGTGTTTTTTGAAAACGAAGTTGAATTGGAAAATACATTCGAATCTTAAAACTTGAGAAGCTTTTTACTAGCCGCCAAAAACCCATAAGTGACCAAAAAGCAACTGAAATATATGTTTTTGATTAAGTTTATTTTTATTTTTAATAGGCGTTTGCTGAGAAATTTTCAGCCGTTTTGTTGTGGAAAATTGAACGAATCATTTACATAGTGCAGAAATAAATGAAACAATCCATTAAGTTCTCAAAGAGAGAAAATGTGGTACTTGCAACCGTATAGTTTTATCTTAAAATTAACGAAATTGGAATTCATATGTCAATAAAGTAAAAATGACTTGTTAACATAAACACTTCGAATTAATTAAAAAAAAAAAACTACCTTGGCAAGTAGAGAACCAACATAAAAAAAAAATAAAATTTTTCGCTAAAATTATAATTTACCGAAGAAAGTTTAATGTAATATGCATGTACTAGCTCCGTATATACATAGTATTAAGAATAATGATATTAATCACGCACACTATAGTATAACTATGAGCTTATAGAACTATGAGCGCAGCTGAACGCTTACTCGTCGATGTGTATTTAGATAAACCTAATCTAATTATATTTAATCTGATGTTTGATCTGATTATGTTTAAGTACAGCAAATTTGAAAATCGAAAAACCATTAATGCAAATCTAGAACTAGATGGTCATTTCGATTTTTAAACAATCATCGTTTCTATAAAAATACTCATTTCTCAGTATCTATTGAGAATTTAACATAAAAAACCGAAAAGTTAATATAAATATAAAAAAAAAGGTGTTATAATAAAAATCAACAGTACTTACAAAACACAAAAAAAAGAGTAATTATTCTTTCTTAAAAGAATAATTATTCTTCTAATTTAGTTAAGAAATTTATTTATTTTATTTTCTAATTTATTTATTTGTTTTATTTAATTAATTTATTTATTTTCTAATTTATTTTAGAAATTTATTATTTTAAGAATAAATTTGAAATAAGTTATTTTTTAAGGATATTGACTAAAAATCCTGACATACTAAAAATGTTAGAAGGTTTTGTAAAATGTTCAGAGAAAAAAATAGCATAAAAGTGAAAAGAGAATAGAACAATGATTACATTATCGAATAAAATTTTAATTTGAATATTTTTATAATTATGGTAGATGAGGAATAACAAAAATAAAAGAAGACAATGTTACAAAATATTTTTGCATTTCCAATTTTTGCAGTTACAAAATATATATTATTGTTTACAATACAGTATAAAAACAAATTTAAGCTACAACTGTTTCTATTGATTATTTTTATTTAATTAAGTTCAGTATCTTCTACTTCATTAATAAATATAACTAAGTATTAAGATCACATATAAATTAAGGTACACGCAAGCATTACTCTTCAGTTAGAAATATAATAATAATAAAACCAATATGGTTTTTATTTTACTTTACCAAAGAGTATTTCAATCATGATTCAGTCTAAAGATAATAAATCACATTTTTTCATTAATATGGATTGTACAGATAATTATTGGAAGCTAGATTGAAATTCATATCCTCCGTCACGTTGAAAGTCAAAAGATGTTCCTGATGTTGGAACTTGGTTAAACGGCGACTGTTGAGGATTATTCCTCAGTCGTGGGTTAAATTGAAATTGTGACCGGAAATTATCGAACTGAGATCGTTGTCGGGGAGAATTGAAAAATTGCTGAGCTGAAGGGTTGTTGAAATTTGTTTGTTGAGGATTAAATTCAGGACGAATCGAATCAAACTGTTGAGGAATGTTCAATGATGGTTGCGGGAGTTGAGGTGGAGACTGAGGTTGCGGTTGATCTGATTGCTGTGCAGGAGACTTAGGAATATTATCTCCCTCAACTTTAAATCCATCCTTTCCGGCAGAATATCGGACGGTTATTGTTTTTCCGTTAGGATCTACGTAGCTATATTGCCCTTGTACATTTCCTTCGTTATCTATAGTTTCAGTGCGTTGTTGCCCGTCACCAGTCTGATAATTTGTACTCGCTATCGGTTGCCCTTCTTCCTGAAGCTGATTTACAGGTGCCGGTTGTCTAAAGGACGGAGAAAAACTCGGTGCCTGTTGCGGTTGAAATAATGGACTCGCTTGCTGAAATGAAGGAATATTTTGCGGTACTGAATTTTCCTGTTGAAATGAAGGTGTTGGGGGTTGGTTTACAGGGTTCTGTAGACGTTGAAAAAAGGGATTGTTCGGAAAAGGATTTTGAGAAGGAACTTGTGGGTTTTGAATCTGAGGTAAATTCTGGGGTTGTTGAAATTGTGGTTGTGGCTGTGGCTGGGGCTGTTGAAAGAAGGTCGGAGTTTGTTGCGGTTGGACGGACTGTTGAACGGGCTGCGTCTGCTGAAATCCTCCAGGAATTTGATTTACGGATGATGGTTCTACTGGCGCTGGAACGTCATCGACTAAGTTTTCATATGGTTTCTCGTATTTCTCTGGATTGTACGAACCGTCGTCTTCCTCTTCTTGACACAAGGCCGCACATACCAGCAAAGCAAGAATCAAAATCTGAAAGAATAAAGAATTTTTATAGAATAAATAATTAATATAAATGAATGGAAACTATGTTTTGAATAAACTTTATATAAATTACTCACAGATAAGAATGTTATTTTATATATATTACAAAAATCATTAACGAGACTAATTTCTAATATTATTGTCAAATATTAAAAATATTAGTAAATAAAAATTAATTAAAAATCATATTTAAAAAAATTATTTTACCCGTATAATTAACGCTTTATGAAATGCTACAATTGTTATTTACTTATATCTATACTTTTGTTTACCAAGTATTATTTCGAATTAATAACACAGCTAAATTATTGTTAAGAAACCAGTTACTTTTTCCTGAGAGTAACAATTGGAAAACTAAGTATTATTAAAAAGAATATTATCATATATATCTACCACGTACCGTTCCCTTCCGGTGAAGCGGCCGTGAATCATACACCCGATACATTTGTTACTCCTCATCATGAAAAATAATCCTCTGCTACATTTTCTTATCATCAAATAACTTATAGAAAAAGAGCTTTATCAGAACTAAGTGGATCTAATGTATAAATAACTTACGAGGATATGAAATTGAATCAGGAAAAACTAAAAGTAATTTACTGTTACTTTGACTCCGATTCTGAGACTTTTTCTCAGGAAAATTTAATGATACGTCAGAGAAACGTAAAAAATGTAAAAAGCTTAATAAAATAATTGCATCTTATTACCATTATTAATCTCTTTTTAATTAGTTACTGAACTGGTTTTAATTTTTATTTATCAGTATTTATAACAATCTAGTTATTTTTTTTTTGTCTTCAATCATTTGACTGGTTTGATGCAGCTCTCCAAGATCCCCTATCTAGTGCCAGTCGTTTCATTTCGGTATACTTCCTACATCCTATATCCCTAACAATATGTTTTACATATTCCAACCGTTGCCTGCCTGCACAATTTTTCCCATCTACCTGTCCTTCCAACAAGCGACTATTCCAGGATGCCTTAATATGTGGCCAATAAGTCTGTCTCTTAATCTAGTTAGATCCCATTCATAAAGAAATTCAATGATAAAAGTATTAATTTATAATTTTAAAAAACAGGATGCAATGTATGTAACATAGTCTCTTAAAGAAATATATGAATGACGTAAGGATAAATCAGTGCGAATATGGTTGTGTATGTTGTGTCCGAGCGTACACGAGCACTTTTATTGAACAACTGAAAGAATAACTATATTAAACCTTTAACCCACAATTAAATATCATATACAGTAGTTTTATCTATATTTTATCAAAATCAAGTATTGATTTTGTTATTATATAAAAAGGAAACAGGGAGAAAAATGGAAAGAGACCGGCTACAGAATAGCAAATAAATTTGTTTAAAACAACATAATGAAAACTGTCATCTCTTTACATAATATTAGACTTCATGCTGAGTTACGTTATTAAATGATAACGATGTTTTTCGTTTCGTTTTATTATAACTAAATCCACAGAATTTTTTATTAATACATTTAAACTAATTTCTACGATCAAAAGTAAAATAATGTTGTCGTAGTAACATAAAAGATAACTTTCATAATCACTAATCTCTTTTAAATTAGTTACTGAACTGGTTTCAGGTTTTGTTTGTATATTTATAGCAGTCGAGTAATAATTGTTATTAAAATTTGCGGGTGTGTTTTTTTTTTGTCTGGCAACACGCCAAGACCTTGTTCAGGTTAGACCTTGATCTTACATTAGAATCCATGTCATCAACATTTATGTTATAGCGCTCTAAACAACATAATTTAGCTTATAGAAAATCCAAAACATGATTCAAAGAAACGCATCCGCTTTCTGAACATGAGAGGTTAATTTAAGAGCGGTTTTTCAAATTCATTGTTTAAAAAAATAAATAAATTGAATTAATTAGTAACTCCTGTAGAGTTTTGTTGACTTGTGTGGGATAGTTTGCGTACGTGTTTATTATTGTTAACTCACAACTGACAAATACTGATGGCCTTCTATGTTTTGATCTTAAATGCTACATTTTAATTATTTTTCTTTATTACTTAAGCAACATTGATTTTATAATAACACAAAAATAACTTTGAAAGAATAACTAATGTAATTTATTTTTTTTTATAATGTAGCGATAAAATAAATGGGATAAAAATGTAATTTCCTAAAAGTTCTAAGAGCTCAGACGGTACTAGAAATTTTACGCTGCCTTAAAACCTTTTTAAATATTAAAAATCCATCTTAATCTTAAAGAATCAAGATGGCTTGTAGTGTATGGTTTATTCACATCATTATTTATTCGGAAATATGCAATTTTGTGCAGTAAAGAGTTTGTCTTCTGCGTTAGTAATTTGAATCCTTTGTATAAAATTTAAAATCCGGCTACTATTAACCACGGTTTACTTGATACCGTTTTATTGTTTAAACAACTTTTTTCCGTTTTTTTTTTTCATTTTTACACTTATGTTCTACATTTTAATTTTTTCTAGCCGTTACATAATTATTAACTAAATTCATGAATTATCATTGCTATTCTGAAAGCAATATGAAATAATTAGTAGAATGTATGAAAGTGTAAATATTTCTGCAAACGTGGAAGAAAAGGACTATATTTTACCACCATAAAAAATATAATAATTAATGAGCTTCCAGGTGACCTTATATGATATACCAGTTATTCCCGGTAATTCGCAGTATCTCATTAATAACAAGCATCCCACGCCAGATGTACTTACTGAAAATGAGATGAAGTAATTTCTCGTTTCGTCAATCTGAATTAAAAATATTTTGTCTATTAGCGCACCATACACAACAAAATGGACATGATATTGAGCCCTACAAATGAGATCTTCACAATTATCCTTCGATATTCTGGTGCCTTTGATGTCTTTATGTTGATTTGTTTTTAACAAAATACTATGAGAGAGACTATTTGTTTAAATTCCTATGGTTAAAATTCTCTTTAGTCTTCTTCTTCTGAATCGAATACTA
The DNA here is from genome assembly GCA_010016005.3 of Zanna intricata. Taxonomy (NCBI): domain Eukaryota; kingdom Metazoa; phylum Arthropoda; class Insecta; order Hemiptera; family Fulgoridae; genus Zanna; species Zanna intricata. The sequence continues at coordinate 25,830 of JAAAKQ030477976.1, forward strand.
ACCCGCTACAAGGCACATAATTGTATGTTGTCATCGCATTATTTAAAAATTAATACAGATTCTATTCATATTCATTAACATTCTGCAAAAACAATCACGTTTCCTTAATTATGTTATAAAATTAGCTTACTGGTTCGAGAACGATAATGTTTTTACTGCTTCGTTACTAGTGTCAGGGACAGATATAACAATTTTTCAAAATACTATAATAACGGATTTCTTTAAAACAAAAGGCAAACAATATATAAAAACATGTATTCAAATAATATGTAAAATATCTCCTCCGAAAAACAATTACTACACAGGAAATTGAAAATGAAATATTAACAGGGAGCTAAACTATTTTAAAAATTGAAGTTATTCCACATTATTATTGTTATAACTATTATTATTACCTGTATTAATATAATAAAAAATTTTTACGTAAGAAAACTACAAATAATCAAAAATTTACGATTAATAGAATTATTATAGTTAAATAATTAATCAAAATTTTACGAAAACAATTACTTAAAATATTCTTTATAGTAAATTATATTACAATACCCAACCTTGAAGTTAAAAAATAAATTTTTGCTCTACCACGTATCTTTACTTTGTAATGGTAAATTTATAAGATTTTAATTATTATTTTTGAGTAGAAACCAAACAGCCCTGTATAAGTGCATTAGCATTTGGGAACCATATGGGAATGCATTTGTCCTTGTGTGTCCACTGACTATAGTTTTCAGTTTAAAAACGGATTTAAATCTCTCAATACACTTTTAATTGATTAATAAAAAGCAGAAGTAGCTGCACCAAATCAACTTGGCGTTCGGTTTTTGCGAAAGCTAAAATTTGCGCTAAAAGCTCTGTACATTTTAAGCACAAATTCTTGCTATTTAAGCCCAGAAAAGTGGGGTAAAATACATAATAATCTTAAAACCACAACAGCAACTACAAACGTTTTTATAAATGGAAATATTTAAGCGGTTACCTACTTATTTGAGTTACTGGTGATTTTAATATCCTGCTTTTTAATATGTAGTTTTTGGATTTTTCTGTATACAGCCTACAGAACCTATAGTATTAAAGTACAATTAATGTTATACTGTACTGTATATTTATAAAACAGCTAACTATTCACGGTTTATGAATGGGGCATTATCAGGTTAATTTTTAAAAATAAATAATAAATACTACTTCACGTATCTTCATACTTATTCTTTAAAAATTAAAAAATATGTAGTATTTATTTCGATGAAAATTTATTGCAACATTAAAATTAAATGAAACGTTTTTAAAACAAGTTAATGATATTTTAACGCTAACAATGTAGACAGCATTGTTTAATTAAATAAATATTTATTATAGGATCGGTTACTGAAATATGTAACAAAATTCAATAATTTTATAAATTTTTACGTTTTTGTGAGCAATATTCTTTTCATAAATTCGTCCCATTATTTATATACGATCAAGTTTTCTTTAATTTTTAAAATAAATTAAGTCGTCGGGAAGTATTAAGTCGTTGGGAACATTTAAGAAATTGTTAACATCAAAGAGAGAGATTTTCTCTTTTTTTTTCATATCGCGTTAACGGATCATCAATGCTTTTAAAATATAATATTCTAATAACAATTATAACAATAATAATTATGCGTGTAAAAAACATGCGGTTCATTTACAGTTAAAAAGGGTAATTCTCGTACAAGTTAAATTTCAGTAACTATTTTTTTTAAATGAGCCTACCGATTTGATATCAAATCAGGGTATTTTATTTGTAACATTCAACTACGGTTTACATTTTAAATTCAAATTTTCGGGTTAACATTTGATCCCGACAATTTGATGTAAGTAAAGAAAAAAGTTGAGTTACGAACGTGATGGACTATTTCATTTTCAAAGAAGATATTTTACTAAGTTACCATTATGAAAATTTGCTGCAGAAAACTTTTTCAAGTTAGATTTCTAACAGAGCGCACATAATTTTCAATTACAGAACTTAAGGATAATTAATATCTAAGTCAAATGATTATTCCTCAGATAAATAAATATTTCTGTTTAATAATTCAATATATCCTGGCAACAAACTTAACACAATGCTGAGCAAGATCTCTTTTTCTTATACATATATATAGCATTCTAACGACTAGCGTAATTAAAATAAATGTTTTAAAAAAATTTTTGAAAAAGCTCTTGCACTTAGTTTAACGTTCACGTTAAATGATGCTATTTATTTATTTTTCATTTCTCGTAAATAGATTTGCTCCTATTTTTAATTATGAATAGTGATAAAAATAACTGCTTACTGTCAGAAAGAAAATGCGAAAGTTTAAATAACAAAATTAGGATATTTGTATAGCTAAAATATTATCTATATATTGGTTTATCACAGTGTGAACGAAATTTTTAAGTAAATAAGCAATAAAATAATAAAAATAAGTAACATAAATTTTCTGAAATATAAGAAAGAAGTAAATTAAATGCCAAGAACATAAAAGATGTGAATAGATTTCGAATGAAGAAGAGAAAATTTATAAAACCGTATTTCCATTATTATGTAATAAGAAGAGTTTACTATTGTAAGTGATACTTGGTAGAACTTAAATGTGTATATATATATATATATATATATATATAAAGTTTTGGTAATATTCTGTTTATTTCTTATCTGGTGAAATTATATAATTGATTTTGTAATTTTTAAGGTCAGTTTCAGTACAAACATTCAATATGGGATTATAAAGATTGTTTTTTCTTTGTTAACGTATTTGAAATAAGAATGAAGTTAACTAATTATTCTTATTAACATTTTTCCTATATTAACTTGCAGTTTTTAATAATAATTTATCGCTGATATGTTAAAAAAAAAAAAACGTTACAAATAACATTATTTAATATTTAGAGTTTTTACCTGCTGTGTCATATATATGCATTATTCTTATTATGTGACTTAATAAATATTAAAATAAAGAATTTATGGAGAATTTGGGTTTTTATTATAAATAAAAACAAAAATATAACTTCTTGAATCGATAATACAATAACTTGGATCAGATCATCAATATATATATATTTTTTTAATATTTCAATTCGATTTATATAGTTAGCCAGTACATAATTTGACAAAAAACAGAATGTTTTATAATATTTATAAAAATATGAGTAATATTAAAAAAGTATAAAAAGTAATCACTGCTGCTGCCATCTTGTGAGATAAATCAAAAAGATATGTAATGTTAATATCAAATTTTAAAATTTTCCATAAATTTAGAGTACAAAAATGTATTAATTTTGTAAATATATTTCAGTAATTGATTAAATTTGCTAAAATGAAATCGTAAAATAAGTAGAAAGGCGGAGTACGATTAAAGAGTGCAATATATTTTTGATTTCAAGATTAATAAAAGTAACTCTTTCCTGATAAATATTCTATTCAACATTAGATTGCGGTATCGTATTACTTCATTATCCCAAATTCGGTTTATCCTATATGATATCTTTTTACGTACAGCTGTTTACATGTTTTTTTACATCTGTATTAATGCTTTTCACATATAGTAAATGTGTCGTGTATGTCTGAGCGACTCTGTTAATTAAATTTACTAGAATGCGATTCATTATATTCAATGAGGATTAAAGATTTATAAATAATTTTATTCATTCGTTTCTTGTACAGGAACTTTTCAAATAAACTTATACGAGGATTATTTTATACCTATAACTCAAGTGTTATGTTATTTTCCATTTTGATAGATATTTTTTTCATCGATCTCTTCTAAAATTATGAATTTTATTCATATTATTTATGTTTATAAAGTATGAAAAATAACAGGAAATAAATCCAAAAAACTAGTAGTTGGGAATTATGAATTGTAGAAGACAAACCTTTCTATGTCTTTCAGTCCGAATACATTTCTTATAGAAACACTGAAATAGATGTCAGAGATAAGGTAAAAATATATATATTTTTTTTAATTACGTACGTTTAGTTCTTATATATCTTTCATTATCTAATAATTCATTACTTTCAAGATATTCTGCATAAAAAAATTTAAAAAATATTGTTTGATTTATAACGAATTTTAAGGAGATAGTTTATTTGCATTTTTTCTACGATATTATATGAATAAAAAATATTCTTTAATTAAGTCTTTAATATTAATTTACTCTTATATTAATGGAATTTATTCTTTAATATTTCTTTAATTTAGTTGTAAATTATACTGAATTATTCTACTTCATTCAATTAATAGAGTGAAGGCTAAATGAATAGTTTACTACAACAATCAGCTTCATGCCGAGACCTTGTGATTATAGAATTGCCGCCTAAATTTTAAATAAATTCCAGAATTTTTGCTATTGAAAACATTTTAATAAAAAGAAAGTAATAATACTAACAATTTTAAATATAATAATACAATTAAAGCACAATTAAATATTTTCTTTTATTTTCATACCTACAAAAATTTTTTATGGTATTACTATACTACTTATTCGGAGTTTTTTCTTATAATTTTATAAAAAAAATAAAAAAGTAAGTTATTAAAAATAACGTTTTTCTCCTTAGAATAAATCTGTTGAAACATATTATATTACATCTACCATAACGTACGCTCGTGCATATTAAGATACACATAAAGGTTATTCTAATACTTGCTACACATAAATAAGCGATATGTATTCATATATGGATGTCATTATACTTCTACCACCCACCTCTATACTTACTCTAACGCCCACAGAACATGCTCACATTAATTTTAAACAAGATATGAATGATTATTATAAATAATATTAACTAAACGTGAATATGCTAGGTATAACATTTTTACTTCGTTTTTTTTTAAAATTATTTCAGTATGAAAAATTATAAAATATCTTGTACTGTTATCGTTATTATTACTTTAAATTTTGTAAGATATTATTTACGTTTATAAAATCTTAAAAATAGCAGAAAATTAATCTAGAAATCTAATAGCTGGAAATTATGAATTTTAGAAAACAAACTTTCTTTGTGTTTTAGTACGGATACATTTTTAAAATAAACATTTAAACAGATGTCAATGATCAGATAATAAAAAAAATATATTTCTTCTAATTACGTTTAGTCCTAAGTTATCCTTCATTATTTTATAACGTTCCTTACTTTTAAAATATTCTGCACGAAAAAAATATATATTTCATTTGTAACTAATTTTAAGCGTTAATTTAATTTATTTTTTCTTCGATTTAATGTATATTAATAAAAATAAGAATATGAAATTATTTAAAGAAATTAATGTAAAATTTAATATTAAATAAAAGACAAAAATAAAATTTTGGATCAAAGTTATAACTGTAAAAATATCCATTTTTGTACTGCTATAAATATTAATTCTATAATATTAAAATATTAGTTAATTTTTTAAATATAAATCCTAGACGTAAAAATATATTTTTAATTTACAATGAAAAAATACATTTCATCATTATGATGGTGTGTTGTAACGAATAAGAAAATTAAGCAGTAAATTAAACTGTTTTAATCTTCTAATACCAAAAAAAAAAAATGTTATATTTTTTTTTTATATTTTATTTAAGGAATTTTAATGCGGTGTATAATGTTACAAAAAAATTATATTCGATTTAATGGGTTACCTTAGACGCCATTGTAGAAACGATCCCGGGCTGTGATCTACGCTAGAAGTGAAGGAACAAGAGACAATGTCCTATATATACGCGCGTCTTCAATGTCAACCCCACGCTTCCACCCTGGCCCTCCTAAAATGAAATAAAACTTTTCCTCCGATCTTTTACATAGTAAAATCGTCCATATGTCAGTGGTCAAAGTCAAGGACGCTGTGAAATATTTAACGTAACTGAACTCAATTTAAATCGAAACGATTATTTTTTCAAACATCGAAGTATTATTTAATTAACTTCACAGTTATCTGCATTGAATTACCTTTAACGTGTTTTAAGCGAAAAGTATTAAAGATTTATTTTTTAAATACTTTTCTAGATTGTATTTAAGTGTACTGTATTTACTTTACATTTCTAGTACATGAGATAAATCAGTGACTTATTAAACGGTATACTTTAAAGAAAATATTCACATTATGTTGTACCTTTTATACATTTGCAGCTAAAACTGTTCAATAGGTTTCTGTTTAACAGAGACAGTGCAATGTATTATGTCTCATTTACAAATAATGGAAATAAAATAAAATAAATGGAATAAAAGAAGGTAAAAACAAACGTATTTATTTATTATTTACTTTTTTTTGTTATCTTTTCCTTTTTTGTAATACTAAGCTTGAAAATAATATAATTGCATATTTATAAACGAGTTCTATTTAAACTGTATCACTTTTCCGATCCAGTTTGTGCGTTTCATTTCTAATTAAAGTTGAACTTCTGAAACTTGTATTTAATTTTAACAGAAATTGTTTACATAAATTTTCTCAGAATTAAATTCTCTACAAATTTAACTAATCTTTAATTGTTTATTAGTAAATTAACAAAATTATTTTATCCCAAACCTAAAAAATAATATTTTCCGAAAAAATCTTTTTTCGTGTTTTATCCCGTTTTTCTAAAAATCTAAGTAAAATAAAGATTAGGAATTACTTTTTTCGACATCTTAGATCAAAATCATAAGGAAGCTTCAAATTTACCTCTCAATTCGTACTTCAAGAATTTCAGTACAGTTTAATTTCACGATGGTAGCAGAAAGCAGGGCTATTCAGTTAATTCAGTCTAACATCCCTCTGATAAAGATAACGGGAAACTACTTCACTCCTTACTATCTTGAGTAAGCCTGCCATGAAATATTTGTTATTCTTCAGAATGGCTGCTTTATTTTAGAATATGAAAATGATTAAGAAAATGTAGTCGCAAAGAACCTTAGTTTATGGGGACAAAAACATAAACACGAGAATTTTTTTTTCTCAATCTGACATACTACTGAAAAAGCTCCATAAACTGATATATATTATAAACTAAACTTACAACATCTAATCATTAGACTTTGCAAATTTATAATTTATGATAATACTTTCTGAAATCGAAGAAAAAAAATTAAAACTTAATCATTCTTTTCAAAAGATAAAATATATTTTAGCCATTTTGGTAACTTTATGGCGTGTTCCTTTTTTTAGAATAAATATCGTTTCATTATTTAGGATTAATGTTAATTATTAGCAAAATAAAAAAAAATATTTATAACATTCAAAATCTGAATCTTATATATATATAT
>JAAAKQ030477977.1:0-22742 GCA_010016005.3 Zanna intricata
ATTATTCTTCTATCTCTATACTTGAACCCTAAATTTTTTAAAATACTGAACATTTTATTCCAGTCTACGTTATCAAAGGCCTTTTCTAAATCTATAAATGCATGTATGTCGATTTGTTTTTCTTTAATCTTCCTTCTACTATTAATCTGAGTGCTAAAATTGCTTCTCTTGTTCCTATATAATTCCTGAAACCAAACTGGTTTTCTCCTAGCACTTCCACTCTCCTCTCAATTCTTTTGTACAGAATTCTAGTTAAGATTTTTGACGCATGACGAGTTAAGCTAATTGTTCTGTATTCTTTACATTTATCTTCTCCTGGTTTCTTTGGAATCATGACAATAACACTCTTTTTTAAGTCTAACAGAATTTCCCCTTTTTTATAAATATTACACGCTAGTTTATATAATATATTTATCACTTCTTCACCTGCACTGCACAGTAATTCTGCTGGTATCCTATCTATCTCACGAGCTTTTCTGCCATTCAGATCTCAGTATTGTATCTTCCTTTTCATCCTCTTCAACTTTCTCTTCTTCCTCGAATACACTAATTTTTAATTCATTTCCTTCATATAACTCTTCAATATATTCTACCCACCTATCGACCTTTTCTTTCATATTATAAATCGGTATTCCATTTTTATTTACCACAAAATTCTTCTTAACTTTCCTGTATGCTCCGTCTATTTTGCCAATGATCATTTCTCTTTCTACTTCTGAACACTTTTCTTTAATCCACTCTTCTTTCACTAATTTGCACTTCCTGTATATGGTATTTCTTAACTTTTGATAGTTCCGTTTACATTCTTCATCACTAGCATTCTTATACTTTCTATGTTCATCCATAAACTGAAATATATCCTCTGATATCCCAAGTTATCTACCAGTTCTCTTTGTTCCGCCTAAGTTTGCTTCTGCTGATTTAAGAATTTTCTATTTAACATTCTCCCATTCTTCTTCTATATTTTCTACCTTACCATTTTTACTCAGACCTCTTGCAATGCCCTCCTCAAAATTCTTTTTTACCTCCTCTCTCTCAAGCTTCTCTAAATTCCAACAAGACATCTGATGCCTTTTCTTCAGGTTTTTAAATCCCAATTCTACAATTCATTATCACTAAATTATGGTTACTATCAATGTCTGCTCCAGGATATGCTTTGCAATCAAGGGATTGATTTCTAAATCTTTGTTTAACCGTGATATAATTATCTGATAGCTTGCAATATCATCAAGTTTTCCATGTGTATATTCTTCTATTATGATATTTAAAAGGGGTGTTGGCAATTACTAAATATACTTTGTGCAAAACTCAATAAATCGGTCGCCTCTTTCATTTTTTTGCCCAGCCTGTATTCATCCACAATATTTCCTTCCTTGCATTTTCCGATGCTTGCATTCCAATCTCCAACTATTATTAGGTTTTCATCCCCTTTTACGTATTTAATTGCTTCTTCAATTTCTTTGTATACACACTCCACCTCATCATCATCATGGGCACTTGTAGGCATATAGACGTTAACAATTGTTGTCGACTTAGGTTTTGAATTTATTCTTATTACAGTGACTCTATCACTAAGCTGTTTGAAATACTCTACTCTCATCTCTATGTTCTTGTTCATTACAAAACCTACTCCTGCTTGTCCTTTATTTCCTGCTAAGTTAATTATTCTAAACTTACCTGACCAAAAGTAGTTTTCCTCTTTACATCGAACCTCGCTAATTCCTATTACATCTACATTTAACCTATCCATTTTCCTCTTTAAATTTTCTAACCTACTAATTTGTTTTACACTTCTAACATTCCACGCTCCAACTCATAGAATGTTATTTTTTAATTTTCTGGTGACCCCTGTTGAGAGGTATCTCAACAGATACCTCTCTGACAAAGTTGTACCTTTGGTCCAGCTACTCTGTATCACAGAGCATGCAAGCCTTAACCATGATATAATTATCAGATCCCTTGCAATATCATCAAGTTTTCCATGTGTATATTCTTCTATTATGATATTTAAAATGGGTGTTGGCAATTACTAAATTATACTTTGTGAAAAACTCAATAAATCGGTCGCCTCTTTCATTTTTTTTGACCATCGGCAAGGTCTCATGTTTCATAGAGGGAGTAGAGGGAGCCCTTTTACAAATATTTGATAAAACTGAAACTGAGTTGGTGATTATACTTTTTGAATGACCAAACAAGCAATACTGAAAATGATCCAAGTATACCTACTGGAATAGGGAGGTAATATAAAAGAGTGAGTATTCTAAAAATTGTCCAAGCTTATCATCAAGGAGTTTAAAGAATACAATTAAGTATTGAAATCTTTATTCTTTAACATTACTAAATATTGTACCGGGCCTTATCTAAAACAAATATTCAGACTTATTCTCTCCCTTCAATCCTTTTCACCATCTGCAAAGTTTAATTTTTTCTTCACTATGCTAAAGAATTTTAAAAAAGTATCATTCTAGCATAGTTTTTAAATTTAAACATTTTTATTTTAATAATTATGATGAATTTTTTTACTTTTTCTTAACATATGACAAGGGAATAAAAGTCAACTGTCACAAACATTAATATTCAAACATATTAGATACTCTATTCCAACAAAAATGACTCGCATAGATTAAGAAAATTTCCATACCTCGCATGCCTTTCACCTGATTTACATTCCCAAGTTACACAGTGCCCTTACCAAAAATGTTGTTAATTCATTACTGTACAAGTATAATATAAATTATTTTCAGAGTAAATAATTGGTATTTAGAATATTATAGAGTATTTTATTGGTAATAGAGTATTTCTATGTTAACGGGGATCAATCTATTTTGGCTGTTTTCTGTTGGTATTTTATATGTTAATAATTGCATTTAATTTAAATATCACTTTTGTTATTAATGTTGTATATAATTTAGTGTGTATATACATATACAAAGTATCAATCAAATTAATATGAACAAAGGGAATTTTTTTTCTGTTGTAGGAAATTTTAATTCCTTGGCAGACTGCTTGCTGTTTGATGGTTCAGATTATGTTGTTAGTTCATATACAAATAGAATTAGTGGTTTCTATGCTTTTATAATCATGGTCAATTAGTTTTTGGTGGCCTTGTGAGTTTCTGTTATAAGTCTGTAATTCGTTTCTAGTTAATACAATGTTTATATCCTCACAAAAGTGGTCAAATTGTTGCTCTGTCCCAACACAAGTGACTCCAAAGACAGATTGCAAGCAAGTGTAGTGTGAGGAGTTAGGTACTGTAAATGAAATCTTGAAAAAGTTTAAGGAAACAGGTTCTGTCTCTCCAAAGAGAAAAAGAAAATGTGGACGAAAAAAGAAAACCACGCGTATGCAGGATTAATCCAGCTTTTTTTTTAAATCCATCAGTAACTGAAATCTACAAAAATTTCAGTAAAGCATATTTAACAATAAATAATAAACATTCAATATTAAATGTATAAAAAGAAAAAATGTAAGCTTAGTGTATTAAATAAAAATTCAAAACATTACTTCACCACAACAGGAATATGTAATTTTTTGAATTTTGATTTTAAAATCTCGTAAGCCAAAAACTACTGTAAGGCAACATTTTTGGTAAATATTCATAATCGGTGAAAACAATGTATACTAAGATGATTGATAGTTGAATGCATGTCATTTTACTAAATAATTAACTTCTCATAGAGTTTAAAAAATGGTAATGTTATATTTTTATCAAAAGATAAACAGTTTGATAAAAATAAAATTTGGATTATTTGGTAAATTTTTCTTGAAATAAAAAAATACACAAAATAAAATCTTATTTGACTGTTAGAAAAAAGTTACGCTCCTAACTGCCTCAGAATGAAAGAAACTACACCCAAGATTATTTCATTTAGGTAATTTTTGGGAATCAATTTATAATAGATAACCTAGCCGTTGAAATTTTATTTTACTTCACACCATTCAATTTTTATGATGCTTTACATTAGTACACTTTACAATGGTTTCATACATGACTATTGGGACATCTGCTAACAGTAGGGGGAGGTAAAAAATAAGCCAAGGTGAATTTGCAATATACAAGTATACATACATACGTGTGTATAAAGATAGAAAATCTTTTTTTGAATCGTAATGAAAGAAAATTTTTTTGATAATATGTTTATATACTCCAAAGTGAACTATTTTAATTTTCACTGTTCTGAAATGTAATTCAACATTACAGTGTAATATAAGACTAAAATTTATAAATAACTTGCAAATTCATTTTGGTTTTGGAATTATTTTTTAATTATTACAGAACACGCAATAAATTTTCAAAATCACTAAATAATGGAATCATAACCTAATGTTTAACTTTTTCAGTTTAAAAAAATTTCTATCTGAAAAACATTTAAATAAAAATTAACAAATCACTAACAGGAATTATAATTATCAAAAATCTATCACATATATTTTTTACATGATCAAAGTCAAAATAGAGATTTAGTGGTACAATACTAAATAACAATAATATTTCATTCAATTCAGTACTGTTATTTAAACTACTGAATACAAAATTAAAAGGGATCTTTGTATTAATTTTTCTTCCTCCTATAAAATTTCAGTTTCACACAACTGAAATACAGTGAAATATGAGTATTGAAATGACATTAAATTTTTTATAACCATTTCAAATTACAATGAAAACTGTTAACTTTTAGATTGAAATCATTTGAAATAATTTCAAAATGACTTCAAAGGATTTCATAACAATTTGGGATAAATTAAAAATAATTGTAAGATTACTAAAGTCATATTTGAAGAATTTAAACAATTTTAAATGTTTTTTTTGGAATGAATTCAAAATATGTCAGTTATCATATTTAAATCATAATAGATTATTATATGATTTAAAAATTTTTTTCCATTAACAAAATTTGATCTCTTTCTTTACTGTTAAGGATGAGTGAACAGATAAGTGAACATAAAAAAAAATGTACGATTCATAAAATAAATCAATACAAATGATGAAAATTAACAAACAGGAAATTCAAGGTTCCACCAGGAGAATTGTAGACTAGGACATTCAGCAGCCCTGTTGTACCATGAGAACTGCCAATATTGTCAGTTATCAGGCAGTAAGAACTCTAACTTACTCAACCATGATCCAGTGCATTTTGTTGTTTAATAAGGTAATATTCAGTTTTTATAACCAAAAATCTTATACTAAATTAATTCAATGGCTTACCATTTTTCCCCCAAAATAGTTATTGAAATTGTTGTCCCTTGTTTGTAATGTTAACCTCTGTCTTTTGTGGTTATACAGTGTACAGGTTGTTGTAAATAAGGCTGTATTCAATATAAAGTGCAACAAAAAATGGAAAATTAGTAAACATTTTCAAAAACAAGACAAAAACATTTACATTTTTTTCATTAACAGTTCAGTGTTGTAACAAATAAAATCAGTTTATTATTAATTACAGATTACACACAATATTTCTGGATGGGTATAATGATATAAAACTTCGGTGTTAAAATAAAAGTGTCAGTTTAAAAAGTCTTGTTTGAAGTATTTTGCATAGTATTGTACAGTATTATTACTTAATGTTGTGCTTCATCTAACAAAGCATTCAATTTCTTTTAAATTAAAGTCTTTTTCCTTCTACTTTGTTGGATTGCATCAGTTCAGTGAAGGTTTTTAATGATATTTTAACATAAATAAAATACACAAAAATAAAAAAAATAAACACATGGCATTTTGTATGCTTGATATTTCTTATTGTTAAGATCTGTTAATCATATGTTTACTTAATTGCTTCAATCTGTTCTAACCCCATTCTGTAATTTTTTTTTTTGTGACTTCAGTCACACGTTTATTATAAAAATAATACTGTATTTATTTACTCTTAAGTAAAGGTTATTAAAAAATTAACAATTTGGTCAGAGATTAATTGCAGTATATAACTTTGTATAATAATTAAATTTTTCTTTTTCTTTGAACAGTTACCAAAAGATTAGTGGAATATATATTAGCAATTCATTACCAACATGAGACAAACCTACTGTTTTCTTGATTTAGCTTAATCATTTTTAGCAAATAACGATAAAGTTTACTTTAACAATAAATTTAATCATTTTAAGTAATTAAATGATTTAAAATCATTATGAGGATCAATTTAATAATTTTGAGAGTGATTTTTTTTTTTTAGATTTCTCCATCTAAATAAAAATATTTACAAAAAACTAAGCATTATGTTTGCCATAATTTTTTCTGTCCATTCATTTAATTACAAAAAGTTCATTGAAATCACGCCAGTAACTTGAGTAGTGTATGACACCATAATATAAATACATTATGTATATACCATAATGTATTAAGTGCATCAGGTGTATTATAGTAAACATAGACGAGTAGAGAATCAAGTCTACTGCTGACATTAAGTACCTAGGTGTCAGAGAACTGTGAGAACACAAAACGTTTGCAATCTGTTGTAGCAAGAGCAGAAATAGCGGTGAGTAACTTTTTTTTTTCTTTTTTTTTGTTTAACCTCCGGAATCACCATTAAGGTATATCTTAAAAGGATGAGATGAATGAATTTTAGCATGTGTGAAAAATGCCATGTCTGACCGTGATACGAACCCGGGAGCTCCGGATGAAAGGCAGAGACGCTACCATTCGTGCCACGGAGGCTGGAAAACGCGGTGAGTAACCTGAGTAGGCTTATGGTAACCATTGGGATCCAAGAACTCTAAAAAGAAAACTATTTATGTCGGCCGCAATGTGGAAAATTTTATATGTAAATTCGGCATGGTTTCCGGCTTTTGAAGTCACAAGGAACGTTAGAAGAGTTATTTGACTGCAGCAGAGGATGGCGATTAAAATAATCTCTAGTTATCTGACTGAGGCAGCCAGGGTGCTTGCTGGTGTTCCCCCGATCTGTCTTCGGGCGAAAAAGATTAATAGAGTTTATGAGGGTATAGAAAGAACTGATGCGTAACCATACTGCTAGAAGAATGGCAGTAGGAATGGGATGCCACACCCAAAGGTGCGTAGACAAGAAAGCTCATTCCGAGGATGGAGGGGGGTATGGAGATATGGATTTCTTTCTATCCAACTCCTCTCTGGTCACGGGGACTTTGACTACCTCCATAGGTTTGAAAAGGGCATGTAGAACAACTGCCTCTATTGCAAACTGAGGGACACGCCTCTGTATACGTCCTTCGAATGTGATAGATGGAAAGGCATCAAACATGATATGCACTTAACATGGATCTCTCTGGAGAATACTGTAGAGTTTATGCTACAGGGGATTGAGCAATGGGCCGCCATTTAGAAGGTTATAACGCATATTCTAAAGGGGAAAGGTTAATGACCTTGGAACATGGATTGAGTGGTCTTAAAAAAAAAATGTTGGGACAATATGGGGAAAAGACCGTTGTCTAATATCACATCAATCTTGGCCACGACATTGCTAGCTCTGAAAATGGTGTAAGTCCATATTTAAAACTGTTTTCTAATATACATAATCTGCAGATGACCAAAGAGTCCAGTCCGTTAGTGACCTGAAGATGGAAATTAGGTTGGGATCATTATTATGAAGAATTAATTTTTTCAGATGTGTTCCAGACATGGGGCTTTATTCATTCATTACAACAAATATCATATTATATTACTAAAGATAGCATTAATAGATTCAGTATTATGTGAAAGTATCTGCTGCTAATAATAAACAATATAATCATATTTAGCCTAAAAAAAGGATACATGTTTAAATAATCCATGTTATAAATTTTACACCAAAAATCAATACAATTGTTTTACATAATTACTAATATAAAACAATAAATAATAACTGTTATAAAATAGCAATAAACAAAATAAAAGAGGTGCATTCTTGCACTATTATCAATATTAATAATCTGATTGGTCTGCCTCATCAGTACAAAGTATACTATTTTTGTTGGTTTCATTGTATTTACTGTTGAATTTTACTACCCTAATACTGAAGCATACTTGCATGCTGAAGCAATACTTGCACTACATATAAAAGAATAATTTTTTCTTTTAAAATATAGAAAGTTTTATGTACTGATTACAATTTAGAAAGTGCTCTTCATAAAATTTCACTTCAGACATTCACGGATTGATATTTGTTCTGAGGAACTGGAATACATTAATAGTTAGTTTCTCCTGAATTCCTAGCCACATAGAAATTCTAAAGTATGAATGAACCAATGTAGTAACCAGGGAAGACTTTACTAAACCAATTCCATAAACAATTATGTTTTGTTTTATGAATTGTGATTGAAAGTTATTGGCTGTAACCAGCAATAAGCCTTCAGATATTTTTTCGAGCTATCTTTTAGTTGATTGATTTGATATAATTCTCCATTTCTATTTTTTCATTTCTAAATTTAATATAAATATACAAAGAAAATTCTGAAACCTGAATTGCTTATATTAGATGTCCAAACACTTAAAAGAAGCCATGTGATAGTGGTGATGGTCAGAATACAAATCATGAAAATATTCCTGTAAACTATACAAAGGATATTGATTTCTATCTTAAATTTTAGTTCTTGTGAAGAGATTACAAAATTAACCTTCACATTGGTGGTATAAGTTTTAGAGTATCCTATGAAGAAACAGAGAAACTTTCAGAACATGTTCTGCCAGTAGAACATGTTCACGAGATATTCTGTATAAAAGTAATACCAAATACTTGTATTATACTTTATTTAATCAAATCAATCAAGTCAATTAATGTTGACTTGTTTGATTCAATTGCTGTTAATTCAACATGTTTCTCTATCGCTAAACATGGATGCCTTACTTAGGATGCCATGAATGCGCAACCTAGTTCATCACTTAATAAGATTCTTCCTGAACTTTTCTCTTCTCCTCATTCCTATTAAGATATTATTTAAAATTTTGTAGATCCACACAAGTTTCAAGATCCTTTGGTAAAATCACACTTTAAGTTCCTCTATTCCTTTCCTGTTGGTTTTCTTTTGTCCATGTTTCACTATCAGTCAAGTACCACATTCCACACAAACATTTTTCAAAATTTCTATCTAATTCCTTGATCTATATTTGATTCTTGCAAATATTTTTGCATGAGCTTTTCTTTCTTGTGCCATTCTGTTTTTTATGTTTGTCTTACTACATTCATCCTTAGTAATTGCACTACATAAGCATGAAATTTCTGCAACTGATATATTTTGTTTTTCTATTTTAATAATTAATTTCTCATAAATCTCCTTTATGTCATATTTCATTCCAGCTCATAATTTGATTCTGTCAAAATAACATCATTAGGAAATCGTACACGTCTAGTTTCTCTCCTTGTATAATTACATAACTCTCAAGTTTTTGCTTTGATTCCTGTGTTTCTTCTTTAACATAAAAAAAGTAATTTTGAAAAAAAAGTAAAGTTGAAAAGTAATGAGGGCAGACTATCTTCTTATCTCAATCCTCTGTGACTTGGATCTTACCTTTTTTCAAACTCTATTCTTATAACTGTCCCTCAACTTCTTGTTAAACCTGATCAATTGAGTATATATTGCATTTCCAGTAATAATGCATTGCCAGTAAGTACTCACATTTTCAGTATAGGATTCAGTATAGGAATGTATAGAAATCGTGATTTGTGTTTGAGGCATGCAAGATTAATGTATAGAATTCTCACGTCTACTGATGAGCTTCAATGTCCTCTCTGTGTAACTGCCATGGAACAGTTTGTCACAATACTGTTGAATATGTGTGTAATACTGCATTACAATAGAGTTTTAAACTACCATAAAGATTTGGTAGTATTTCAGGTGATGTAGCTTAAACTGGCAAACGTCTGAATTTTTTAAAGATGCTGGAGAGTAATCTGATTTAAATGTACATGACTGTTTATTTAACCCACTAGTTGGTCTAGTAGTTACATTGTCATCATAAATCAGGTGATTTTCAAGTCAACAGTTCTCAGGTTTGAATCCTAATAAAGGTAATTGCTTTTATTCAGATTTGAATAATATATCATGGATGTATGTTTATTGGATGTATGTTTATTCAGTTAACCAAACATCTCAGGTATGATTGACTTGGTGGGGAGGGAGGACAAGACTATACCTAACTCAAAAGTTTAGTCTTAGGTCTTCCCATGCATCCATAACTCTGCAGTCTTTTCTCTTATCATTCTTTCTAAATACCTCACTGAACTTAACTTTTCCTTGATGTCATAATTATTCCTAATTTTGATCTTTAGTAATCTCTTATATTCATTATTAGATTATCTTTTTACCACTCATTTTTCAACTATAAGATTTTTTGATGTAAAGCAAAATGTGTATATTCACAGTTATTTTATTTTCCATTTCTTTCTCTTATTGGTTGCATTTTGCAAATTTATTAAACTGAAAATATGGGTCTGAAGAAATAAGTATCATAAGTCAGTTAGTGTCTTAATGATTAGTTATTAATTTATAAGTATTTGAGTATGTAGAGTGTGTAAATAAAATCTAGAAAGTTTTAGTAAATCAAGAAATGTGATCTCATGTTAAATGAAAACAATTAAAATTGTGTTAAAACAAAAATTTATCACCCAACAAGACCCAAAAAATTTACTCTGTGAACTACTATTGTATGCTACTATTCTGTTAAACTAACACTGCTATCATTAATGGGAACTCGATTCATGCAATTAGCAATGATATGTTCACCTTAGAAGCATAATGTAATGGCTTTATCTGTACGTAATGTTAGTTCAATACATATAGCGATTAATTTTAAAAAAATACTAAAACAGAATTTTTTAATTTTGTTTAAATATACCTTTTGATACAGATGTAGTTGTTTTTCTGCAAGACGTTACCATTGAATGATCTAATATTTTAAAAAAGAGATGTAAGAATCACAAAGCCCATTTTTAATAAAACTTTTTTCATTTTTTTGTTTAACCTCTGGAATCACCGTTAAGGTATATCTTTAGAGGATGAGATGAATGAATTGTACCGTGTGTGAAAAATGCCATGTCTGACCAGGATTCGAACCCGGGTCTTACATGATGAATAATTAACAACCGTAACTATAATCAACATTTTGTCTTAAAATATTTGTTTGGAATCCTAGTTTCATCTGGAAAAAATGGTTTTCTGTAATTTATATTCTTAAAAAATACTTTATAAAAAAAAATTGTTTTTAACATATATATATATAATTTTAATAAAAAACACACATATATATATATATATATATATTACTGAAATTTTGATTATTCCTCCGTACTGTTAAATATATTTAAATTCTATTAAATAAACCCCTAGTACAGAATATTGAGATAAGACATAACTTAATTTTCCATGAAATTACTTTTATGAGATCCTGCATCCTCAGTCATGATTGAAATAATTCCATTATTGCATAATAAGAGTTTAAAAATAAAAATACTAAAATAATGAAATTGGAGATATTCTTATAAAAACTGCAACAGATAGTATCACTCGTGTAAATAAATATGCAGTTGTCATGAATCCCTTGCACCAGAAAGATGGATTTCATTAACTTATTCAAAAATTAAGTAATTTTTTTAAAGAAGTTACCTTGACAGTTTCACACATTTTCTTTTGTGACACTATCCCCAGAAAGGTTAATTTTTTATGTTGCTAATTTAACGGTCTCAAAAGATGACCGCCAACTTTAAAAGTGAACCACAATTTAATTTTTTGGTGTTAATAACATCTATAGTTTCCAGTTAATGTTTTTTATATTTATTGCAGAAGAATAAATTTAAAAAATATTCAATTCAAACATGTGGTGAATCAAATTTTTATAAAATCACTTTGATGAGGTACATTTTTTTAGGTACACTGTGAGTATACCTTTTTGTAAATTTCTGTATAATCCTGTAAAATTAAATTATGCTTCAATGTGTGATCGTGAATTGAGTTCAAAAACATATTTTAGTTGAAAAAATTTGTGTTAGTCTGAATGATAATGGTGGCATTAACTATTATTTTATGATATTTCTTTTAGATTTGAACTTTCTCATCTTTTAAACTTCAAATTTGTACACTTTTATTTGTAATTCTTAAGCTTGTTAGTTAAATGAGAACTTTTTTTATTATTTTCAGTTATATTCTTCATTCTTTTGTCACTTGCTAATCCCTTAACCTAAGAATTTTTACTACATCTTCAGTTATGTTTTGTATATTCCAGTCTTTGTCTTCCTTTACAATTTCACCTTTTAGACATAACTTTATCACTGATTTAACTAAACCTTAAATATTGCTGGCCTCCATGACACAAATGGTAGCATTTTGGCATTTCATTCGGAGGTCCTGGGTTTGAATGGCATGGCGTTTTCACACACTACAAAATTATCATTTCATTCCATCCTCTGAAGCAATACCTAATGGTGGTCTTGGAGACTTCTTTCTTTCTTTTTCTGTTTAGCCTCTGGAACTACCATAAGGTATTACTTCAGAGTTTGAATGAGGATGATATGTATGAATGTGAATGAAGTGTAGTCTTGTACAATCTCAGGTCGACTACTCCGGAAAAGTGTGGTTAATTGAATCCCAACCACCAAAGAACACCGGTATCCACTAGACCACCTCGGTGGTCCCGTAGGCTAAAAAAAACACCATAAATGTTAATAATGTTACCAGCTAAATTTTAATTAATGTAGAATCTAATAAAAATGTATAAATACTTTCCAAAAAAATAATTTAAAAAGATGTAAACTGTATAGAAAACTTTTTTTTTTTTAAGTAAATAAACTGTACAGGAACGCCTTCGTTTCGCTAGTGTCTACGTAATTTGAATTTATCCCGCGACGAATTTTTCCTTCGGTAACAAACTGTTGATATTATCCAATAACATTTTTTTATTTAATTTCCAGCATATGATCTGAAAGATAGTGGTAATTGAAAAACAGTTCTTTGGGTAATTTAGTAAATTTTATTCGTACTGTTGTTAAAAATACATAAAGTTTTTAATGGGAATTTTCTCTATTATGCCACTTTGTTGACAGCCTGTTGATAAATAGTACTGGCTATTCGTGAGTTGTGATGATTGTTTATTAATAGTTAATTAAATTAGTGTTGCTTTTCTTGTTGCCGGTCGGAATAATGTGAATACAACAGGTTATAATAATTATATACGTGAAAATGATAGACTCGAAAGTAAAGTTTTATAATTATGAGTGCTGAATGGCGTAGTTGGTGTCGTCTATGTGCGGGCTCGCAAGATGTTTGTTTTCCATTGTCTGTTGATGATGGGTTAAACGCACCAATTAATATCTGTGAAAAAGCTGAAAAATATTTGAAATTAAATATTATAGTAAGTTTGATGATGAGATATAGATAACACCTGCTTTTTTTTATTGGTAACATATGACGATTGTTTTCACAGTCAGCTCATTTTATAATGCTAATGTTTGGTCAGATTACTAACCGTATATGGTTCAGTGTGTGACAAGATTACATCTTGTTTATACAGTTTTGGTTTTTAGTAAGCTTATAATGCCTATAGTCAACCCAGCATATGATGTTGATATTGTCGATGGTCGCGATTTTTGAGTTTAAATGTCTTTTTTTTAAGCTATATTTTATTGTAAAGTTGCTTGAGAAGAGTGGTTATTTTTTAAGAATGAATTATTTGATGCTTTCTAAGTTAGATTTTACGCAATTAATTCATTGTCACATTTTTTGAGCAGATTATCTTCACAATTGTACAACCGAAACTGGTTAAAACATTATTAACATGGATGAATAGTATAGTCAGAGTGCTGAATTGCAAGAAGTCTATCAAATCAAAATTTATTTCTATTGAATATTGGCCATAGTTCTGTTTTAAGTCAAGTTGTCATAATAAGCTATTAAGTCATCAAGTTATCATAATAGTAGTATTTTTTTTAATGGAAATAATATGAATTAGTAATATTAAGTACATTACATTAATCACTTGTATGGAATGTATTACACTTGCTACATGTGTAGGGCCTTTATAATAGTTTATTTTAATTTTAAACCAACCCCATATATTGTGTTCATTGAAAGATTTACCTTGAGGTATACATTAATATTATTGTAAGCTTAGGAGCAATATTCTTGTAGCAAGGCTGCAGTTAACAGTGGAGATAAAGGCTTGCCGCAATATTGTTAACTATAAGGGGAGTTTGTTCATTTCTGACTTTATTTGATACTGACATAACATTGAATATTGTATTCTAATATATACTTAATTGTTAGCCATTTTTATCCCTTAGAACTAGTAGTATTATTAGTTACATTATTAACTTTTAGAGTTTTATTACTTTTTATGAATTATGTGTAAAAGATAGTCATTGGAAATACTGTGCTATGATGGTACGCAATTTATAATCTATTGTTTAATATTCAGTGTTGTCATTAACAGTCATAATAATATTATCAAAAGTATTGTTGATTACATATTTCTTTGTTGAAAAAATTCTTTTACATTTTTTTTCACGCACTATTTTCTGTTGTAAAGAAGTTTTGTTTTTAACTTCTCTTGCAGAATTTTTAAAGGCATTTGTAATGTTTCACTAGCATTGATAGCATAAGTTCAGAATGAGTAGTTGGTAAACTTAAACTAGTTAACTTCTGTACTGAAAAATTATATCCATTTTATTTGACGTTAATTTTGGATTGTTTCGCTCTGTTATATTGTGTAATTCTGGTTTTAATATGGATTTAGTAAATGATAATTAATCTATTTTATTTCATCTCTTCTGCATTTTTTCTATCATTGAATTGGAATTTGAAACTGTTTTTATGACATGAAAAAAGTTACTTTTAAGAGATGAAGTTATATAATGTTGTTGCTAATTATGTCTACACTTAGGCAGTAATTTAATAAGTTATGGTAATTTAATAATAAAGACATGAAGAGAAATTATATTTGTAAATATAAATAAACCTTAAAAAAAGAATATTTTTAACTGTAAATTATAAATGATATAATATTTTTCATTTCACTGAATCAGAAATGATGAACCATTTTTTAAAAATAATTTTTATGTATGTTACATAAATTCAGGGTATAATTTATGTTATACTTTGGATAAAACAAAAATGAGCTGAATTTAATTACAAAATATGAATGTTTTTACAGATACATTTTATTAGGACTAATTTTCATGTTGTCTTATTTAAAAATAAATTACATGTAACGATAGAATAATTTTATTAGTTTTTGTGTACCTGTAATAAATATTTTTCAATGGAATTCTGTTGTGATTAATAGTATCCATGAATAAACATTAATAATGTAAGATGATCACAAGATTTGTTGGAAATTTGCTGATGCTAGGGGAGTTTTTAACAAATGGCCAATGGAACATGCTGTATACTACTACTATATAATGGTGACGAATACTGCAAAATGTTCGCATTTTAGCTGTAAGAAATAAAAAAAAATATGATAATTAAAAAGTATTCTTAATGTAACTGTTGTAAGCGATATGTTAAGAAACATAATTTATATCATTATGCATTATATTTTTAAATATTCTTTTATGTGAGCTGTTAAACATTTGTTCAAAGTTTACAAGCATACAAATGTTTTTGTATGTTAGCTCAGCTAGTTGTAGTTAATTTAATAAATTTCAATGACTACATGGGAGAATGTCTGTGAATCATTTTCACTTTAGTTACGATAAAAATTGGCCTATTGGAATTTGTCATTGGTTGTTGACATTTCATTTATGTTTTATTTTCTTAGATATTAAAGAATTTTATTTTCCTGAGATGCTCCAGAAATCATAACAATCAGATTATTACTGTGTAGTTTATCACTTTATCCACAGTCTGTTTTATCTTTGTATGATTCTACTTAAGGAATTTTTTTTCTATATCAATTTCTTTTTTTTGTAGCTAAAATAGAATTTTATTAGCGGTTAAGCTTTTAATTTATTTCTTTTATATTTATAGTTTTTTGTTTTATTTTTATTACAGGCAAATGGTGAATATGCTGAGAGTTTGCCGAACTCTGTTTGCAGTGGTTGTGTTCATTATTTACAAGAGATAGATGAATTTGCTGCCAAGTGTGCTCGAGTACAGGAATTGTTTTACAGCTTAGCTTTAAAGCTTGATGATAAAGTTACTGAATTTGGACATTTACTTATAAATAATTCAGATAATATAATGAAGAATCAAGAAAGTATAGAATTAGATGTAAGTTTACATCAAAATGTACATTTCAGTTCTAATTTCTTTTCTATAGTTTCAATATACCATTAGCTTCTTTAATTTAATATATGCTTATTGTTTGTGTTGTGCATTGTTACAGTTAAGTTGTATAGTGCATGTTTTAAAACTAATAAAAATTTACTTTTATGCAAAAGAAAAGAAAAATATCAGGAATAATACAACCTTAATTTAATTATCATATTTACAAAATAAAATTATTTATGGATTTTTAGATTGTTTTGTATTTTTAATGGACTTGGATAAAAGGAGGTTATGTATTTGATCTGTATATTTTCACGTAAAACTTTTTTCCCATTAATCCAATTGAAATAAATGTTGTTGCAATTGACAAAACTACTTTTTGTAGATGGTACCGTGATGTTAAAAAAAATTTTTTAACTTAAAAAATCAGTAAAAATTAAAAAAGTGTCTGCCATCTGACAAAAAGGTAGATACAGACAGTGGGAATCCTGTTATTCTATATGTGTGCGTCATATTAGATGATGTTATATGGTCTTATGTAAGGCATGTAATATGAATTTCTGTGCAAGATATGTAGCACCAGTAATAAAATACCACTAGCGTCTCTGCTTTTCATCCGGAGGTCCCGGGTTCGAATCCCAGTCAGGCATGGCATTTTTCACACATGCTACAATTCGTTCATCTCATCTTAAGATATAACCTATAACCTATATCCTAACCTATAACCTATATAGTATATAGCATCAGTAGGGACAGTGAGAATCCTATAATTCTGTAGATATGCATTACATTACAGGGTCTGTGTCGGTTACATTTTTTAAAAAAAATTATTGTGGTAAAACCATTTGTTAAAAATATTATTGTATGAATCAGAAAAGGAAAAACAGTAAACAGTATTATTTTTTACACCATAAAAAAAGAAAAAGGTTTTATGCCACATTAAACCTTACCATTTTGTTTTTTATTTTTAATACTTTCAATTTATTTAAAGAAAACTTGAAGTAATGGTAATTAAAAACTTTAAACTTGTAACTTTTGTTAAAGTTAAATGCCCAAGCAAAGAGTTGGTATTACAAACATGAATTTAACCCCAATACCTAAGTAAATACAATATGATTAATATAAATAAACAAAATACAACAAATAATAACAATAATATTAAAAATATATTTATATTTTAATGTGTAATAACAATAAAAATAAATGCTACTTCATATCAAATAACATAAAGATTTACCAATGTTCTTACTAATTAAACTAAACAAAGTAAAGATTAATAAGAATACTTTTCTTTTCTTTCCTTCCTTCTATTTAATTGATTTAAAATAAAAAAATCATATTACTTATAATATTTCTCCATATTTTAATTCCAACATCTTCCTTTTTATGTTTAGGCCCTTGTAACATGTTAGATAAAGAGACAATAAAATTCAAAGTAAAGAAGAAGAAATATCTGAATTGTAACTAATAGTAATAGCAAAATAAAAATCCTTTTGCTATAGCTGAATACATCATGTTAACAAAAATCAATTAATCTTCTACATTCTTTTAACCTATATAATTAATAATGTAATAAATAATGTAACTTAACTATAATAAGGCAATATAATAAAACTATCTTGCCTCAATAATAAAAAAACAACTTACCATTAAAACAAAAAGTATAACTATCTACCTTTTGATCAATTCATTAATGAACTTACAAAGTTTCATACATGTTTAATTATTGACAAAGTTTTAACATGTAATTTTTAAAATTAAATTATAAAACTTATAATAATAATAATATCAGTGTCAGTATTCCTCCCAGTAACATTACACTTATTAAAATAATATTCCCTAGTATGTTTGTAAATAAGCCAGTAAAATATTGCTGTATGAACTAGAGCCTCATTTTCATTCAAGTTGAATAGTATGATATTGGATTATCAAAAATATTATAATTATAATCCTTCAAATTTTAACTTCTGCAACACAAATTAGTAATTTGTAATTAAGCAAATAATTCAACTATAAATAAAAAAATGAATTCTAAAAAGAAAATCATGTGCATAATTCATTAAAGAGTGATTATGCTAGATATTGGATTAAACCTAGAAGAAATGGACTGACTGCAAGTCCTAATCATTCAGTTGCTGATGCACCAGTTCCAACATCATATTCACATCAAATGGTATGTCACATATTTAACAGAAGTACCAGTAATGTAATGTCCTTCAATCCCTTAATCTGTGAAGCTTAGTTATGGTTGCTAATATTACCCCTATCTGCCTTGGAATCCTATCTCCTTGGATATATTGCTTCAAAGAAAGCAATATATCATATAATATTTATTGCTATAATATAGCAATATATAATAGAATCTTACTAAGCCAACCCAAAGTTTACTTATTAACAGCAGTCAGCATTTGGAGATCACTGTCTCAGAATTAACTGTGTAATCTGGCATCATTCATTAATAATAAACTAATATCTTACAAAATTTATCAACACAATCTTCAATAAATATGATAAATTATTTTAAAATATGCTAATAGAAATATCCTATCTATTAATAACGTAATTAGTAATTTCAGAAAATAAGGAAGATCTATAAAGTTCCATTATAAAATATAAAAAGCCTTTTAAAATCTCTATTTCTATCATTGCATGTAAGAAATTCCTTATTTTAAAAGTATGTCTCATTCAACATATTAATATTTTGGATTTTTTCAGATTAGCATGAAGGAATTAGTTTCTTGAACATTTTTATTTTCTGGTTTAAATTACATATTTAAATTTTAGTGCCTCAAAAGCTTAGTCTCATAAAGATTAGTATATTCACAATTTAATTTGGAAACGTGGCACTGTTTGTAAATTATGATTTAAGTATAATATTGAAATCACCTTACCAATCAATTTGTAATATTTCCTGTAATCTTTTTAGCTATTCAACCATCTTCAGGAGGATAATTCTTTATATAAATTAATATTATAAAGTACAAATAGAATTTATCTATTTTATTTATTAAGTAAAATCAATCAACAAAGTCATAATAATTGATTATCAATAAAGTAAAAATAATGTCTGTTTTGTTAGTATGTCACTGTAATTATGATTATTGTGAAGTGGGGAAGGTAGTCCAGTTAGCCAACCTAACAATTGTTATTCATCATCACTTATTTGTACAAAATATCATCCTAGAATCGAATCTGTTTATTAATTAATTAATTATTTTTATTATTATATGTATGGTATTTATCGGGACCATATCTATGTTTAGTTTCCAAGGTATGTTTTGCAAGGTTTAAACAATCTTTTTAGCGCTTTATTATGCAATTGATGTGTTCTTTGGCACCAATAGAAAATGAACAATTAGTCATACTGATACACTCCTCAAATGGCAATCCTCACATTTTAAGCTATATATATATATACACATAACATGTAATGCCTTCTTTATCTAAATTATGTTTGTTGTTGGAAATTTAGTTTGATTCTTGTTATTTGTAAAATATATGATTTTACTATTTCTAGTATATGTTTTTAAATAGAATGTGTTTGAGATTATCATGGATGAGGGGAACACGGCGAGCCGCGGTGTCATAAGACTACACTGCGCGCTCACTACTTAAACTTTTTGATAGATATTAACAGCTGGTTAACTAAGGAAAACAAAAACATAGTTACCATAGGGCAACAATATAGTATTCCAAAAAATTTTAAGACAGTTATAAACATTCTCTTGCTGTGTGCGCATGAGATCAATTTATACTTAAACTTATGTAATTCTAAACTTATACTAATTAAACAGTGTTCTGCTTATATGTGTTCTTTTATTTCAATGAATTAAACTACTTATCGCGAGAGTCTTATCTCACATTGCTAATCGTATACAGAATGATTTTTTATAGATTTTATCAAAGTATGTATAATATGGATTGAATTCTATCTTTATAATTCTTGGGTTGGTTTTCTGTAGATGTTAATATCCAATTTATTATTAGTAAAATTCATATTAATTGTTATCTCCAAATAATTAATTCTATTCTTGATTTCATAATTGATGGTAAATTTAATATTTCCATCCAGTAGATTGATATTATTATTATATTTTCTTCATTATTAATTTGTTTGTTAAAAAAATTATATCATCCACATATCTTTTATATAAAGTAATGTGGTGTTTATTAAATATTGCCGATAATATGGTGTTTACAAAATTATTCATGAAAATATCTGCCATGATGGCAGCAAGAGGTGATTACTTAGCAATTAAAACTGTTAAAACTATTATATAATAACTATTAAAACTGTGCCTTGACTGTATCTATTTCAAATTTAATAATAAAATTCTATCAACAACAAATTGGGATCACCTCTTGCTGCCATCATGGCAAATATTTTTATGAATAATTTTGAAAACACTGTATTACCTGCAATTATTAATAAACTGTATTATTTTATGAGGTGCTACCCAAAAGTTCAGGGAATTTGAATTTCGCACACGAACCATTGTTGGTACGACCTGCTGCCGCTAGATGTGGCTAACAGTACTCGTGAATTGGTGTTCCAACAGCTGGTGATGGCTGCATTTTTGACTTTCGTGCGGTTGTGTAACGTTGTGTTTTACTGCTTTTGTGAAGTTCTAACTGGCAGATTTTAAAGAGCAAAGAACCTATATCAAATTTTGCTTCATGCTTAAAAAAACTGTGCAGAAACCCATTGCATGCTTGTGGAAGCATTTGGTGACAATGCTATGAGTAAAAGTAAAACTTTTTTGTGGTACAAACGATTCAAAGGTTGATAAACGACAGTTGATAACGATGAGCGTTCAGGAAGGACATTAACAAGCGCAACACCGGAAAATATCGTGAAAGTGCTAGAGGCTATTGTTGCAGATCATAGACAAACAATCCATGATGTTTGTGTAATCGTACAAATGTCATATGGGTCTGTGCAATGCATTGCACGAACCCATATGAGATGCATTGCTGCAAAATTCGTACTGAGACTGTTGAACAGCGATAGAAAAAAAATTCCATAGCTGTCTGTAGTGAATTGAAAAATTCAGTAAGAGATGACCCTAACTTCATCTTCAACATCATAACCAGTAATGAGATATGGGTGTACGGGTATGACCCTGCAACTAAGCAGCAGTCGTCAAGTTCGCCGCAGCCAAGTTCACTGCACGCCAAGTTCGCAGCAATGAAGTCCATGATGATTATTTTTTTTTTTTTTGACATCAAAGGCATTATCCATAAGGAATTTGTTCCTCTTTGTCAAACTGTCAATGGGATGTTCTATTGTGAAGTTTTTAAGTGATTATGTGAAAGTGTTTGACGCAAACGTTCAGATCTGTGGGGTAACAACACCACGTTCAGATCCCTGGGTTCTGCACCATGACAATGCGCCTGCTCACACATCGCTAGCCGTTTGGAATGTCTTGGCTTCCAAAAAGACGGTAGTGATTCCCCACCCACCCCATTTGCCTGACCTTGCCCCGTGGGACTTTTTTCTGTTTCTAAAAATAAAATTTCAATTGAAAGGCCGTCGTTTTAACACAATTGAGGAGATTCAGGAAGAAACGCAGAACGTGCTTTGAATATTTACACCTGCAGACTTCCAGGGATGCATTGAATCATGGGAAAAACACTGGGATCGCTGTATCAATGCTCAAGGAGACTTCTTTGAAGGAGACAGTGGAAATTAAAAATTGTGGTAAGCTATTTTATTTTTATGGTAAAATTCCCCAAATCTTTGGGTAGCACCTTGTATATAAAAGATTTGTTATGTGGATGATATTAAGCATTTTTAACCAACAAATTAATAATGAAGAAAGTATAATACTTCATTAGCTCAACCTATGAGATGAAAGTATTAAATTTACCATGAATCACCAAATCAACAATAATAATAATATTAATTATTTGGATGTAACAAGTAATATGAATTTTACTAATAATAAATTGGACATCAGCATCTACATAAAACCAATCCAACAAGATACAGATATACACTCTAAATCATTTCATCTATGTAACCAAGCCAAAAGATTGTTATTTTTAATTCTTTAATCTATAAAGCAATTAAATATTTTAAGCATAACAATAAAATTAAAGCTGAATTGAATACATTTAAGTATATTGCAACATTAAACACATACATTAATGTTTTAATAGAACATTTTATTTTAAAATAAAGAATTAATTATATATAAGAAAAAATATAGAATTACTTATAATGATTTAGAAAAAGAATGTATAAAAATAGAATTCAATCCATACTATAGAAACTTCAATAAATTCTATAAATCATTCAATTTATAAACAACACAAGGATCCAACTAAATTTTAAATTCCAACTACAAACATAATTTAGATAAACAAGGCTTATACTGCTTAACCCTTAGAGGACGAACTTCCGATACATCGGAAGTTGGCAAAAAAACCCTTGAAGACGAACTACCGATATATCAGAAGTTCAGAAAAAAATTTTTTTTCTAATTTTGTAAAAAAAATTTCTTAATTTTATTATGCCCATCTGAATATTAAAAGATTGTTTTAAAACATTGTTAATTTCTATGTAATATTATTATTCTAATAATGGAAAATAGATG
>JAAAKQ030477988.1:0-22742 GCA_010016005.3 Zanna intricata
TATGTTGAAAAATGATGTACTTGTAAGTTTCCTATTTGATTACAACAAAATTTTATAACTATATTGCGGATAATAATTGACTTACCCTCGTATATATTGATGTTAATTTTCTCTAGCCTTATATTTCAGGATTTACTTAATAGATTCTTAGAAAAAAATCTGATTAATATTTATTGTGTAATCGTAATCGTAAATGTATCATATCTAAACAAAACATTTTTACTACAAATATTAACATTAAAAGTTTTTTGAAAAGGAAAACTAAAAATACGCATTCCTTAAAATTGCATTTTTATTGCATTTTATGATTTAAAAAGATATATATTTTTTTATGATATGAAAAATGGCTTTTTATATATACAAATAATTCAATAAAAAAAAAAAAAAAAAAAAAAAAAATACGGTAATATGTACAGTATAAAATATAAATTTGTGTGCAGCATAACATTAGACGAACGGGAAGAAAATTAAAATTAAGATATACTAACACGTAAGATCTTTTCAAAATCAAAATAAGATTCCAATTGTGCGCAACGCATTTAATAAAACAAGGACGTCATCCGATGAAAATGGAAGAATTGATGAAATTAGTTCACAAATGCGTTAAAGGAAGAAGAATGAACATTTTAGAAACTCTCGAAATATTTAAATTAAAAAGTAACAAGAAAACGATCAAACGTGAATAGATCACCAATCGAGTGGATGTCCTTTTGAAGAACTTTAATTTATTGAAAACAGGAAATAGATAAATAAAATTAAAAGATAAGTATAACCAGTAATAACAAATAAACAAGAAGGCCTGATAAGGCATGACGTCAAATAAAGGGAGGGGCGTTGAATAAACGACCCCTTCCTTTATGTAATTTAAATAAAGATTAACAGAAGTTTATAAGTACCAGATTATTTGAAGAAACAAAGGGAGACAGACAACTACAAGATGAGGAAGATACCCTACTATCATTCTCGTCCTTAATCCTGACCGGGCTAGAATCGGGGCCGAATGCTCTGAAATTGCCCAAACAACCACATTTGGCTCCGGAGAGCCATATGCTTTAAAGGGTAGGTCCTGAAATCGCCTCCGATGCCTTCTCAAGAGGAAGCACGCCCCCTGGTAAGAAAACAAAGATATTTCTGCCCACTCTGGGCGGAAAGGGAGGCGTAGCGGGGATGATAAGTCAACTAGCATATCGAACGGCTGGGTCCTAACCGAAGAAAACCCTCCCAAGGGATCGGAACGCAATCCAAACTTCCAAAACGAATTAAAGCCATGTTATTTATGTATACCCGCCAGATGATTAGAATCACCCAGCAGCAAAGGGCGCAAGCCCGTATACTGCGACAAGTAGGAGGGTATTGCACCCTTCGACATCCTTGCGTTCCGTTCCGTATGTAAGTATCAGTACGATAAGTTTTGACGACGGTGTGGTTCCGAAGCTCGTCAACTTGTGATAGAAGATTGAAGCTAAGAGAGGTAAACAGTGCTCAACACAGAAACTAAAATTTTAAGAATATAGAAGTATTTCTAGAATAAGTATTAAATGTTAGCTCTTTACAAAATGTTATGAAAATTCAGCAACATCTTTGCTAGTTATTATCCGTAGTTAAATATTATAAATTTATTTATTAGTTTTATAATATATATGTAAAAGTAAATTTTTGAAGACGTTAAGAAAGATACATAAACAAGTAAAATTGATGAAGATTGGAAATCGAAGAACAATGAACTGTACCTCAGAACAGACTCATAAACGCCATACGAAACAGACTAACCAAGAGACTTTTGACAAATATAATGGAGACAAAACTAATATAAGATCTCTCAGAATTGCAAGTATAAAACATACAGACATAGAGAACAGAAAGAAGGTACAATACTATGATACAGATAGTTGTAATACGAAACGCTCAGAATGTCGTCATACTATTTTGATCTGTTAATATTAATAAATATTTATTCGAGGAGAAAATAAGAAATCAAATGATACTTTACTTATAATTTAAAATAAATGTATTTAATAATTCCAATTAATCTTTTGAAAGGGTATTTGTTATTACCGTACAGCGATAGTATCGCCGTGCTGTGAACGGTGAGAAACTGAACTAATATGTTCGACTAAGCTTTCACCTTGATTATGCGTATATATAAAAATTAATTTTTTAATCTTCATTTCCTAATACCTTAGTGTATCATTATTTTAATTAATGGAAATCCTTAATTAAGTTATGTTATATATGTTTACATCTCCGTAACCTAAATGAATATCGGTTTAGAAGTAGATAATCATGAATTTTAATTCGGTAGTTATTGTTTGTTTACAATTAATTTATGTTGTTCATTTAATTTTTTTTTAATTTATCGGCTACAAATATTTACCTCATATCATATTAAATCAGTTAGGTAATTTAAATTTTAAAATACCGTAACTTAACGGTTATTTAATAAATATCCGAAGGGTTATGATAGATTTAATACTGTTATTTTGCAGATAATATTGTAGAATGTACTGTAAATTGTACGAGAGTGTAGCGGCGTGTGGTGTGCTATTTTCTCCGTATTATGTAAGTATTATATCTTATTAAGGGAAACGTGATGTAGTACGACGAATAGTCGCGTCGAAATTAAATCGATGTTAGCAAAAATTTGGCCCTAGAAATTTTTCCGTTTTATCTCTATTTATTTTTCTTATGTAGATTATATTTGGCGTTTTATGAACGTAAAATAAATTAAATTTAGTGTTGCAATATTTTAGTTTTGCGATTGGCTGTTTATTGCGATGATAAAATAGTAAATTTATTATCAATACCCAGAGAAATACCGATGTATAATGATTGGACAAGACTTTGGTCGTGGTAGTGACTATGGAAATACACGCCTTTCGCTCAAATTATTGGATAATGCCATTGGTCTCCATAATAACCCCGCGTTTTTCAACATATTTTTTTTTACACTTAATAATAAAAATGATCTGTGAAAAACATTTATTTTAACCTCTTATATCCTTAACTCTTGAAACACGTAAATTTGAAAAAAAATATTTAAAAAAAATTAAAATCTTTTTTTTTAACTGTAATACACTTTCATTCAATTTTCTACGACAAAAGTCAAACATTTTCAATATGGAGAAAACTACCCCTCCCCATTTTTTAAATTTTGCCAAAGTTTAATTATATCAATACCACATATATATAGAATTTTTTGATACCAAAAATTTTAGCTATATTCTTTCTTTATAGCTACGCTATGGTATTTAATCTTATAAATCGAGATGAAAACCGTAATTTACTTCAATGGTTTTTAGATCATCGAAGTAAACCGGCCAATTTGTTAAATTAATTTTTGTCAAATTATCGCTTAAGAAACAAAAACGTTCTTTTAAAGAATAGTTTAACAAATTTCAATCGCTTTACAAGTAAATTTGTAAGCGCTTTCACAGAGATATCTGCTTCATCAGAAAATTCGAGGAAAGAAAAAAATTATAAAAAAATTAAAATATACTGTATGTATGATATATATATTAAATTTTGTATCGCTGACCGAGATAGATAAGTTTTTAGTTTTTTGTTTGTATTTTCATTTGTTCGGGCGAAGCAAAAATCTCTACGAAAGAGCTTAATAAAAAGAAAAGAAGAAATAATTAAGAAGTAAACAAATTGAGAATTCTATTTTTATAAATATATTCATTTATTTTATCTACATTAATTATAAAATTAAATAAAATGTAAGTATAATACATAAAAATATTAAAATTAATGTAAAATATTTTCTTTTAAAAAAGAATTGAAGGGGGAAAGACATGAAAGGGATAACAATTATGTAAACATTTTGTGTGAACACTTGAAATAAATAATAATAGTCAACAAAAAGCGCCGGTGTTATACGTATTGTTATCATTGAGTTACAATTTTAATATATTTTTAATATTTTACTTTTTAAAATAACTGAAGTAACACGTTTAGTTTCTTTACGAATAAAGAAAAAGGTGGAGATAATATATTTCGTTAATATTTTTTGAAGAAAAAGGTTGTATCAAGATTTACATTATCGTTCTCTAATGATAATTTTATTTCATTCTCATAGTTATTGAGTTTATATTGTAATTATGATTATCTTTCTATTTTCCCTGATTTTTTTATGTATAAAATTAAAAAAAATTTATTCCCGATTGGTTGATTGAACCCCCTTCCAAATTTTTTTATTTTTTGACATTCTAGTCAGTAAAATCAATTAAGAGTTAGTGCCTAGTATAATTAATTTACGTGAGGGGCGAGATTTATTTTGCTTTATATCTCGGGGACGTTTTAAACTGCCATCATAATGAAATTAATGTGCGGTAGGTTTACATTAAGAGAATTGATTCAATTAAATTTTCAAAAAAATCGGAAAAGGGGTTGGTGGGGCTGAATACAGAGCGTACTCGTATCGAATAGGGTTAGGCTTTACTAAAATTTTACTCGTACGTAATATATTTTTAGCTTTACCAAAAAGTAATTTAATTAGTACAATAAAGAGATTTTTTTTGGGGGGGGATTGATATGGACACGACATGACTTCATGGTACGCCTATTAAATTACATATATACATTTTTTTAAATAAACATAAAATTTTATTTCATTAATAACTTCTGATATTATGTCTTTTTTTTTTTTTTTGTTACCGAATTATTCTTTATCGTAAAGATTCTTTTATAGTCAGAGGTTAATAATTATTAATAAGTCGTATATATTTTAAAAATAAAAAACGGAGATGAAGTCTGATTCGAACCGACGTGTGTACCCTTGTAAGATCCAAATATTTCATTAATTGAAACTTTATTTGGCTATTATTCTGGAAACAAAGGAAATAAGTACAGCATATGATATATCGTTGAAAAGCTCTCGATGAAGGCTTTTTTGGACACTTTTGGTTCAGTCGATTGCAATCAAAAGATTTAGGAATTTGTGCAATCAAAAGAATAATTAGGTGCACAGCTATTTGTTACAACAATCCTAAATCCAAAATTTTAATATTCTACGGTTAATCATTTTTTAATTATGCGAGATACATACGTACGTATAAACATCGCGCCGAAAGTAGTCAAAATGAATATTTCCGTTGAAATATGAAAACCGAAATTTTTTGGGATTACTATACTTCGTACAAGGAAGTAAAAATCATTTGAGAATATGAGTACTGAAAAAAAAAGGAAGAGAATAATATTCGATCGAGAAGGGGCTTAATTAAAAACATATTATAAAATAATTTCCGAAATAATTGTAATTCGGGGTATAAGCAGCATTGCATTTTTAGATATCGGGTGATTAAAAAAAGACTTCACAATTTAAAAGCATATTAAAATTTATTTATTTCGGATTTGGTTCAGGTCTTATTTCATAGCAAAACACATCAAGTTTTGATTGATAAGTATCGAATTCAGCCACCAATGCCTCTCACCTGTATTGTTAAAAAGGGATAAATTTACTGGTACGGAATATTTTTTTTTTTTCACGTTTTGCAGTCAGCAACTGCAGTATAACGCAATTTTTTTTCGAGAGTGCGGCAGGGAGCTTACTAGGAAGCTTACGATGTACTTGACACTAAACTTTCGTTGAGACAGGCTAATTCCTCAGTTGACAAATGAACGCCACTACTATCAGCAAGACGGCCCACCGTCTCACTACCGCATAGAAGTCGTAGGTTTTCTTGATATTCGATTTCCAGGTCGGTGGAGAAGGTCGTGGTGAAGGTTCAATCGCACGGCCACCTCGCATCCCAGATTTGATCTCGCTAGATTTTTCCTTGTTGGGTTTCATTAAATTTCGGGTTTATGATCCCGAAATTACCTTATTCGTGTTGATCTTCTTGAGCTTATATTCGAATTTGCGCCGCAGCTGCAGAGGTAACGCTCAACTTGCCGATTTCAATCTGGAATGAAATCAACTTCAGGTGGGATGTATGTCGCCGTTACAAATTGTAGCAATACCGAAGTCAATATTGGGTGATAGAATTGATTTCTTTTCTGTGAATTGATACCTGAACCGAATCTGTAAGTTATCTTTATAAATATTTATGTACTTTTAAAATTGTGAAGTTTTTTTTTGAAACATCCAGTATATAAAATAAACATATGCACAGCTTTAAAGTTGAGTTTATTTTTATGATTCAACAAATTAATAATTACGTTCTTAATAGTAAATAAAAAATTCTTTATCAGTAGGAAGGGAGAAATTAATTTTTATAACTTAGTTCCTTTAAAAATCATTAAAATTTAGAGTTAAAATAAAAGTGGTTTCCGTAATTGAAAACCTTAATGTGGATTACTGGCATGATACTTCATTATACATTATAACAATTTCGCAAAAGGAATGATGAAGTTAGTACACGCCTCTTCAGTAACACCGCTTTTAATTAACCTTATATACATCGGTTCTCTTACACTGAGTTATGTTTGATCCCTCAGTCGGTGATTGTTACAAATTTTAGTATTTGAGAAGAGGGTAGAAGTGTTTCACATGAAACAGAAGGGTAACTGAGCTTCAAATACAATTTTAACTAGATTTAATTAATTACTCCACACTCTGAGATTATTTTGTGTTAATTTTTTTTCTCATTTAAAAGACTTTCCTTAAAATAGACGTAATTTATAATTATAAGAAAAAGTAATCTACTGATTAGAATATCGGTAAATAATATTTGTCTGTTTAGTGCGATTCTTTGTCCAATATATTTGTAATTTAATTACACTAATTAATATCTTTCTTCCTACCTGAAATTATGCTGCTTCATTTAGAGTCCGTTAGCTTCAATTACATTTCACCAATTATCTGTTATACAGGGTAAAACTAACTGTTCTTTAAAAAACCATTAATTAAATCCTAACGACCGAACTTGGCGTAACTCGTTAACGCTGACATTTAAATCTTTATTCATTTACATTTTTTTACTGAATTTGAACCGGTCTCTTACAGAATTATAAAACAGTTAAACGCTCACCCAGTGGTTGGATTTACCACATGTATGGTGAAGTAAAAACAGGCTGTAATAGTGTCGAATTTTTTTTTTTAAATTCTTGGTCTGTATCATTGTATCTTATTTTAAGAAAAAAAATCTGATGTTGTAGACATCACGTGATTTCTTTGTACTCCTATTAAATTACGTAAACACATTTTTTGTTACGTTTTATTTAAATTTATTTCTTTGGAAAAGTGAGTTACAATCCTCCAGTTCTTTAATAAGGTAACACAATTTCTGAAATATTAGTTTTTATTATAACGTCAAATATTTATAATTATTAATTGGACAATCTTAACCTGATGTATTACGTTAGAGTAAATGTCTCTTAATTCCTCTTTAAATAAATTTTATGTCTAATACTATGTTTCTTACATTATAATGTAACCATCAACAAAATGAAAATATACACGAAACAGGAGAAGTTTGTTAAATTTTATAGCGATATTTATTATCAAAGTAGACTGAAACAAATCGAAGTCGAGAGTTCTAAGGTTCAAATCCTAGTAAAGGTAAAAATTTTTATAAGAATTTGAATACTAGATCGTGGATACCGGTGTTCTTTGGTGGTTGGGTTTCAATTAACGACACTTCTCAGGAGCGGTCGACCTGAGATTGTACAAGACTACACTTCATTCACATCATCCTCTGAAGTAATACCTTACGATAGTTCCGCAGGCTAAACTGATAGATAGAGAGATTGAAACAAATGCATAAATAAAAATAATACTGTTCTAAATTATAACTTTCAATTAATATTAAATAATCAGATGTTTCACTAAATATGCTATGTAAACCACATTAAATTTTAACACCAGCAGTACTCGATCATCAGACCTTGAAATAAAAAAAAAATATTAAAAACTTCCATATAAAAATTTGAAATAAAAATCTGTCAACTGTTTCTAAACCGATGTGTAAGATCCAAATATTTCATAAATTCAAATTTTATTTGTCTATTACTCTGGAACCACGATATACAGTTGTAAAGCTCTCAATGAGCTTTAAGAAAAACTAATTAGAAAAAGTTTAAAATCCAAAAAATGTGGATTTTGGACACTTTTGATTCAGTCGATTGCAACGAAAAGGGGAGGTGCACAACTAGATGTTAGAACAGTCCTAAATCCAAAATGTCAACATCCTACTGCTAATCGTTTTTGAATTATGTGAGATATATATGCTACAGACGTTACGCCGAACCTATTCAAAATCGATTCAGGATAGTCAAAACGGATATTTTTGTTGAAATTTGAAAACCGACATTTTTTTCGCGATCACAATACTTGCCTTATTTATTTTTATTTTTACTTATTTTATCTTGTAATTCATACAAGGAAGTAAAAATGAAAATGTTATTTCGATGTTGCAATTTGGTCTTCGTCGTCCTTTGTCCAGAAGGAGTGGGCGAAGTAAGAGCTGCAGCAACATTTTTACCTTCTTGGGTACAGTTATCTGTAAATTGAGTTGTTTCTTAATGATAAGAGTAGTTCAGTAAGGATTCTGGTTGATAGCTTCTTATCAATGCTGTATTTGACTTTAAACTACGTTAAACATTTGCATTTATTTTTTTTTTA
This sequence comes from Zanna intricata, assembly GCA_010016005.3. Lineage (NCBI taxonomy): Eukaryota > Metazoa > Arthropoda > Insecta > Hemiptera > Fulgoridae > Zanna > Zanna intricata. Next base: position 8,564 of record JAAAKQ030477988.1, read on the forward strand.
ATCCAAAATTTTAACTTCTTTTTATTGCTTTCGACTGTAGTAACACGTTTAAATAAATAATTAGATACATTTTTAAAATTCCATTTTTGACCCCCCCCCCCTTTACTCTTGTGTTATAAATTATAGATATTTTCTTATTTTATAACAATCCAGATGATGTGTGTTGCATATTTGAATTTGGTAGCAAATTCTATCGGGTCCTTTTTGAGTCGTAATTGCTTAGGATGATGGTACTAGGAATTAGGGTGTTTTTTTGTCTATACTGTATTTCTGAATACCCAATAAATGTTTTATTCTTAGTATATGTTGCATACATTTTATATTCCTCTTTTTAAAGAACATTTACAAACTTTTAAATTTTAAAGAGCGTTAATATTATTTTTTAAGTTTTTCTACAATTTTATTTCACTTTATTTTGTTATTTCTTTTTTTTTTTTTATTTTTAGTCAATCTTTATTGTTGTTCGTCTAGAAAGAATTTTGTTACGGCGAGAGGGGTGGTTGGTCTTCTTCATTAGCCGTGGCCCGAATTTCGTTTCGGCCGATCGGAGAGGTGCTCTCTCTTCGCCGTAATCGTCGACTACTGCGACCGCGTCGCATCGTGCTGCAGGTGTAGGCGGGGAGGGGTTACGGTCGGGTAAGGGAGTTACAGTAAAAGGTGATAAAAGGGGGAAGTTAGAATTGACTAGAGTCAGTACTGGCTGCGGCGACCGACAGTGTCAGTCAAAACTTCGCCGTTCATACACCCGGGGCGTTGTCATCAGTTCATTCTATCTCTTGTCCCTTTAAATTTTAAAAAACTCTTTTTTAAAGACCTGCTGCTTTTTTTTCTGCCCAGCTGTTTTTATTACAGCTTGTTTATTATTATTATTATTTTTTTTTTTGTAATATTAATTTTTTTGTTCGCCGGTTGTGTTAATTATCTATAAACATTATGGCTACCTACGCTGCATATCGTCATATTGAATTAGACAATATTGGTTATGGAAAAAAGAGGTAATTTAATTATATTTATAACTTTTTTTTTTTGTATTTCAAATTAGTAGCAGTGAAATTTATATAGTTTTACTTATGATTTTCTTTCATTTATCGTATTTTCTATATTATTATTATTAAGCCGGTTTTTTAATTTAAAATTAAATTTTTACTATTTCACTTTAAATAATTTTTCTATATTTAAGATCTATTTTACTATGTCATGGTATTTGAAAAGTTTTATATACATTACTTTGTGTAAAATCAATTATAAATTTATTATGTATTATATTTGTTAATTATCTATATATTGATAGATTTTTATTTCAACTTTTTTTATGGAAGTTTTTATAATTTTTTTTTTTAAATCCATATTTAATTTCTTTTATTTCAAGGTCTGATGATCGAGTACTGCTGATGTTAACATTTTATGGTTAATTGTAAAAGTTATTACATTTTTGATAAATTTTACCGAATTGAAAATGCCTACTGTACCATACAGAATTTGATTTTTAGTTATAAAATTTAGAGTATATTTTTTAAACAACATTTAACTTTACATTTTCATAAAGTTTAGTTAAAATTAATTTAAAAAAATTACAAAAACATGTTGGGAATCGAACCAGAAAATTAAAAATATCATTCTTTTTATTTTTGTAATAGAATTGAGAATGTTCTATATCGTAATCATTAATCTTTCATCTTTATATACATCATAATATGTCTTAGCCGGCCTCCGTGGCGGAGTGGTAGCGTCTCGGCCTTTCATCCGGAGGTCCCGGATTCGAATCCCGGTCAGACATGGCATTTTTCACACACGCTACAATTCATGCTCCCATCCTCTGAAGATATACTTTACTGTAGTTCCGGAGGTTAAACAAAAAAAAAACTATGTCTTAACATAAATATTACCTTAACAATTGGAAGAAAAAAGATTGTATCATATTTTGATTCCAATTTATTTATGATTGTTGAAATTTTTTATTTTCATTTTAACTTATCTTTTATGATTATCGTGCTTAAACATGATTAAATGTTTCTTTTAATGTCTAATCTCATTATTGAAATATTTTATCTATTTGTAGCGATTATATCAATACTTGTTTTATTATTAAATAATGAAGTAAAAGTTATTATTTAACAAAACTGTTTGATTAAAATAAAGTAATTTTAATTGTTTTTACTATTTTCTATCGCGAGGTAAAATCTTTTATTTGATGTGTTACACTGTCTTTTTGATTTGTAGATTATGAGAATGTAATTAATTTAAAAAATGGTATATCACTTTTAATTAATTGTTATGGATTACGTTTTATATTCCTGCTATTTATAATTAATTCAGTACTTAATTAGAATCGTTTTTTTTTCCTATTTGTAATAGATCGTAACCCGTTGAATAGGGTTCTTTAATGCTCCTAGGTCGCACTTCAAATCTGATTTATTGATTAGTTACGTTTAATTAAATTTAAGTGTTATTGGCGTGTTTTGAGATTCAGTTTAATGGTGTTTCAAGTATTTTGATCTCTGATTGGATAAGACATGTTACTGAATTGTGACTTACTCTTTTAATTGTTTTTACAAGATAATTTATTCCTTTTAGGGAAGATTAAAATTATTTAAAATTCAATGTTTTATTAATATTAAATCAACTCTGGTAAATTGTAATTCCTTTTTTAACAATAAAATCATTTTTATTCTATAAAATTGTTGTATAGGTTTTTTTTACGTTAGTTAATTTTTACTTCCTTGTACGAAGTAAAGGAAGTATTGTGATCACGAAAAATTTCGATCTTCAAATTTTAATGGAAATTACCCGTTTTGACCATGCCTGAATTCATTTTGACTAGTTCCGGCGTGACGTTTGTACGTACGTATGTATGTATCTTATCCGGAGGTCCCCGGGTTCGAATCCTGGTCAGGGATGACATTTTTCACACACGCTACAATTCATTCATCTCATCCTCTGACGATATACCTTTACGTTGGTTCCGGAGGTTAAAAGAAAAAAAATGTATCGTATCTCGCATAACTCAAAAACGATTTGCCGTAGTATGTTGAAATTTTGGATTTAGGTCTGTTGTAACATCTAGTGTGCACTTCTTCTTTTGATTGCAATCGACTGAACCAAAAAAACCTCAAAATACAGAAAAATTTGATTTTGGACTTTTTTTTAACTACTGTAATAAACCCTTATTTCAACGATATATCATAAGTGGTACTTATTTTTATTGGTTCTAGAGTTTGTAGCCAAATAAAATTTGTTTATGATAAAATAATAGTGTTTTGTTTTTGTGTACATTTTTAGTTTTTTGTGATAAAATAATAATAGTAATAGTGATTAAATTTTTTAATGATAAATAATAGTTCAATTATAATAGTAAGAAAACTTGTGGGTTCTTTTCCGTTATTACCCCTCCCACCGAAATCATTTTTTCTCTCCACAAACTGGTATAAATTTACTCGAAAAGTAATTATGTACTAAAATTAAGCAGAAAAATCGCTTTTTGAGAAAAAATTGCTGACTTCATGTGGTGTCGCAGATATAAAAATGAAGATATTCCTGATATTCTGAAAGATATTGCTTTGTTTTATCCATGTGATAGTTAAGTTCCGGCTTCCGTGGCGCGAGTGGTAGCGTCTAGGCCTTTCATCCGGAGGTCCCGGGTTCGAATCCCGGTCAAGTATGGCATTTTCACACACGCTACACATCATTCATCTTCTTACTTTGAAGTGATACTTAATTGTGGTTACGGAGGTTAAAAAAAAAAAAAGTTAAGTTATTGCTTTGTAGTGAAATTTTAAAAGATTTATAAATTTTTGGGTCGATTTGCTAAAAATAATCCATATATAAAGAGGGGTGGGGGTATAATGAAAAAGACCCAACTTGTCATATAAAATCTTATCTACTATTCATTTAAAGAAAAAAGTATGTGTGTAATTTAATACGCGTAGATCAAGGAAATCATGCGGTGTCAACATCAAGTTTTTTTACAGACTTTTTTACGTGCTTTGAAAATGTTAAGTTAACGATTTTTATCGTTAATGGTTCACAGAAATTCAAATTCCATTTCTTCGTGAAATATTTCAAAATGTTTTTAATATAATGTAAATTAAATTTTCATCTTCTATTTAAAATATCTACGGTTTCGTAGGAATAGTTTAGAATACAAATGTTTCTAGATTTATTATAAAACTGAGGCCTTGATTGGTATTCAGTTATCAGGAAAATAACTACTGAAAACGAAATTTTGTAGATTTATTAATTACGAGTAAAATTTAGTGTAAAGATCCAAAAAAAAATGTTTACAGTTTTTCTTCTCTAGAGTAATCATTTATATATGCATTCATTTTTATAAATTTTAATTTTTTTCTTAATTGGGCCTGTTTGGTAGTAAATGAATTTTTTTTCATTTGAAATACATCAAAGAATTAGATATTTGAATACAGTCTGATAAAGAGAAAGTTCTTACAAAAAATTGTTTTAGTTCGTGTAAGGTAAAATAAAAAAGGACCTAAATAACATTTCATATATATTATAAAAACTGTGGTTTGGGTCCTTAGTTTTTAGATTTGTTTATCGCCATTTTGTATATTTTAAATCTTTTCTTTTTATTTATTACTCTTCTTTTTTTTATCTTACCCCACCATTTTTTATTAACACCTGACTGTACTTTGAGGTCCTTAATTTTTATCTTGTACACTACCATTTTATATTTTAAGTGCATTTCTCCTTTTTTTATATCTTGTTATTTTTTTATCAGCTTTTATATATATATATGTAGTGCTTTTTTCTTTTACCTTGAACGTGAAATATATTGCTGCAGAAGCACTCTGTCTCGTTACTTGACTCATTTTAAAAGAGGAGGACTTATCATCGATTGAAATTCCGGTCGCCGTCATCGTCATTTTAGACGAGACGTTACTACCCCACCCATCGTTCATTTCTTTCGCGTCCCTTTATTTTCATAAATCTATATCTCCCACCCTTTACGTACCTATTGTATAGTTCGTATATTACGTTTTTTTATTGTAAATTTTTTAGCATATCGTTATATATAATTAAATTATTTTTTTTCCTTAAGAATTCTTTATAATTTTGTGAATAAATTTTTAAAAATAAGCCCTATGTATATATATATATATATATATTTTATATGGAGTAGAATTTCTTTCATTTAGATATCATGCTCGAAGCTTACCGGGTCTAGTGGTTAACGCGACATCGCAACTCAGCTGATTTCGAAATCGAAATTTCTAAGGTTCAAATGCTAGTAAAGGCAGTTAATTTTGTACGGATTTGAATACTAAATCTTAGGTATCGGTGTTCTTTAGTGATCTCAGGAATAGTCGACCTGATACACAAGAATACACTTCATTTACATTCAGGGTGAATGTAACTAGACCGTGTAATATTAATTCTGAAAAGAATTAATATACTTAATAACATTTAAGCCGTCAAAATTATGATATTATTTTATTACTCGCGTTTCATGTATTAGCCTAATTTTTGCGTTCCTTTTACTGTTTCAATTAGGTTAGATTTCATAAGAACACTACCTATTGTAATGGATACCAAGATTCGATTTCAAGAAAATTTCGACATATCTTCGTGTTTCACATCCCCCAGACCCCAAAACCACTGTTAGTGGCAAAGTTTATATATATATTTCACTTTCATGTGGATTCGATAACTGCCGTAATTTTGCCCCAATCGCTTACAAATTGATACATAAAATATAACGACAAAACCTCGGTCGAGTTCGTGAACCGACTAAATCAGACCATGAGGGTGGAAATGGAGGGCCCTTTTTCGAAAAAAAAGATATCGCTATCACTTTTTTATTAGTAAAATATCGAATTCTAAAAACTTATCTAGGTAAAGTTACTTATATCATCACCAACCACCGGTCCAACTGGTGGAAAAAATGGGGTTTCAAAGACAAAAAAAAAATCATACCACCTTTATAGGCACAGTGTCGAATCGGTTTAAAGTGCTTGTTAGTTCATAAAAAGTTAACTCTAAAAGTTTTGACTGAAACAATCTTTGATATGACCGAACCTTACGGCAAGGGATGACCAGTATGTTGCTGGAATTGTAAGAAAATATGGCTTGATGTATGTGAAACGTTTTTTCACATGAAACCATCGTTGAATTTAGTATATTTGAATTTTTTCTTAATTTCAAGATTGAAACGTTTTGTATCCTTTACTTAGCTTAGCACCGGTGAAATCTACCTCCGCCTTCCAGCGTTCCGAATGGGATTTTATTTATTTCTATTATTATTTTAGTTTTAACCATATTTTGTTATACTTTAATATCCTAGTAGAAGCCTCTTGTTATTTCAACCCGGATGATAACGCGAAAGCGTTTTTTTCCCTCCCTCCCAAAAAAAAAAAAAAAAAAATTGAATAACATATCCTTATTCATTCTCTGAAGTAATACCGTAACGATTGTTCCGGAAGCTAACTAGAAAAAAGAAAGAACACTGAAAAATTCTTCAATTATAAGAGTATATATTAAAAAAAAAAAAAAAAAAAACTATTGAATAATTTAGGTTAAGGTACGACTAGTTCTAGATATAGATGTTATATGTAGATATGCATTGTAGTTATGAGGTAATTCAAAAGCAGAATTTTGTTGGTGAGTGAAAGAGAGAGAGAGAGAGCGTGCGGAAGAAGTTTGGTTCGAATGTTTCGTAAATTATATGGTTTAATGTTTTTATATACTGCGATATTTTTTTTACATAAGTAATGATAAAAGGACTTAATGGATTGATGGAGTGAAGAAGAAAGAAGAAACAGGAAGAAAAGAAGAAAGAACGATTAGGGTCGACGGTCTGTCCTCCCGACCGTTGGCTTACAAGTGCTAGCGGAATTTAAAAGAGATTATTTTAAGAAACAAGGGAGACAGACGCCAACATGATGAGGAAGATATATATCATCCTCGTCCTTATTCCTTACCGGGCTAAACTCGGGGCTGAACGCTCCGCAGATGCCCGGACAACCACACATGGCTCTTAAAAGCCATATGTTTCAAGGATAGGCCCCAAAATCGCCTCCGACGCCTTTTCATGTGGAAGCGAGTCCCCAGTAACAAAACAAAAGGGATTTCTGCCAACTCTCGGCGGAAAGGGAGGCGTAGCGGATGATAAGCTTACTAGCGTATCGAACGGCTGGGTCTCAATCGAATAAAACCCCTAAGTGGACCGGATCGCAATCCAAACTTCCATACGAATCAAAGTCATTTTACTTATGTATACTTGGTTAGATCATTAGAATTGCCCAGCAGCAAAGGGCGCAAGTCCGTACACTGCGAAAAGTAGGAGGGTATTGCACCCTTCGACACCCTTGCGATCCGATCCGATCCTTAATGGATTGTTGTCGGAAGAACTTTATTTTGTAACATGGAATTCCTCCGAATAGTATGTATATTTTTAAATCGATAGCAGATTATGTAATTGATCTTAAAATGATATATAACGGTTTCATAAATAATAATAATTTTGTGAATATTTATTGAGGCTGTACAAAAATATTGAGTATTTCGTTTGTTACTACGATAAAATTATAAATAATTTACTGAATCCAAAAAAAAATTAACCTTTTTATTATTACTTTTTATTACAATTAAAATTAGTTTCATTGAAAAAGTGAAATTGATTCGTATTTTTTAAGCACGAAAAAAGTATTCTTTAATGCAAAAATATACAAAACCTAATCAATAAATACAGTGTAGTAGTTTCTGTATTTCGCTTTAGGCTGATAATAAATAAAACTTTTTTTTTTTGCGTTATAAGTAGATTTTTGTCAATATTGACTTTAATATACGTAATAGATATACGTTGTTATGTTTAGATTAATATTATCTTATTTTAAACGTGTTTATAGTTATGCATTTTAATTAATTTCTCAAATTATCGTTAAGATAACCGTACTATAGCCCTAGAGAGAGTGTGTGAGAGAGAGAGACAGAGAGAGAGAGCGAGCGAGAGATGTTACTAAATGTGTACATCCTTTTTCAATTTAAAAAAAAGATAATAATAATATAATTAATTACTTAAAGTAAAACTGGAACGTAAAGTTTAAATAAATTCAAATGTATGTTTCATGTACATGAGTGTGTGTATTAGTCCACACACATGTACGTGTATTTCATGGTTTCTTGTACAACTTGTTTCTATATATGGTTATTGAAGAAAACCGTTTTATTGGCTTCAGTAAGTTATATCTTGTATCTCTATCTACGACCCGTCCTATCTTGTGAGTCGGTTATGTCTAGTCCGTAATTGACTATATCGAGTGACATCCGTGTTTACGTACCGGGAATCGAATTGCCGTTCCTATTTGTTTTACTGTATTTATTCATTTATTTTTTTATTGTTGTGTATTTTCACCTGAAAAATAGGCTTGTCAAATAAAATACCGGATTTGTTTTGATTTTTTCTTTTCCTTCTTTTTGCCCTATTTAAATAATTTATAATTTGTTGTATTCATTTATATATATATATATATATATATATATGTATATATATATATATAATAAATGAATTAGTTCTAGCGAAAGATTTCCCCGGATTTCAGCTCCTACTCTTAATTTTAAGTCTACTCTAATTTTTGGGGCCCAAATTAAGGAATAAAGATAGTGTGTTCTTATGTAATTTTAGCTGGGAAATGAAATAAAAATAGGTCCTAGAATTGTAACCCCAGTAGTTATTAAGATATCCGTCAAAAAACATCAAATTTGGTGTCAAAACAGGTTTTTTTTTTTTTTTTTTTTTTTTTTTTTTTTAAGTGCAGTAGTTTTGTTAAATGACTAATAAATGCTGAAGGTTTAGTAAGAAAACTTGTAAACAATTTAACTTTGAGAAAATTAATGCAGCCTCTAAAAAGTATATAAAATTTTTTAAAAATCGATTTTTTTTTATTGAAGGAAAACGGACGAAAAATAGACAGAAAATCTTATTATTCTTTCTGTATCTAATAAACATTATTCTTAATATAGAAAATGAAAAAAATTAAATACATGGAATGAAGATTGTAACAGTACAATAAACCTCAATTGTTCAAAATTCCTTCCCTCACAATGTATTCGGCTTCAAAAATATTAAATAATTACATACATACATTTAAAAAAAAAAAAAAAAATTTACCCTTCTTTTTGACTTTGTATGGTTATTTTTATTTTTTTTCTCATTTAGAATTTTTTTTTTTTATCAATTAGATTGTGATTTGATAGGGAGAAAACCGTTTGTTGTTTCTTGTTAATGAACTTTTATAATAATAGTAGTTTTTTATAAAAGAGGATACGACGACCTCTATTTCATTGTAGTTAATAATTTTTATAATATTAATGCAAATTATTTATCTACTTACTGTGATAATTTATTTCCGTTTCCTCCTTTTTTATTAAGTTTATGCAAATATAAACTTTTTTATATTATGAACTTATAAACTTTTTTTTTTGTAATGCTTCACGCATTTATTATTCAAACTTGTTAGTTTTTTTTTTATATTTATTACTTTATATTAACTTATATTATTAAATATTACTCTTTTGAATCAGAATAGCATTGCATAAAATGTAATTTGGTGTCGGTATCGTTGTTTTAAGTTTAAAAAAAAAAAAATTGTGTAGTCGAAGCGTTTTCCTTGAAAACAAAGAATTTCTGATTATTACCTATTGTATGTAGAACACCGGTTTTAAATACAAAATTCGTAATTGGATTTGAACTAGTAGAATTTATATATTTACTTGTTAATAACTTTTGTGTGTGTGTGTTGCTTGGTTGGTTACCGACGGAATAGTTCGTAAAACTCGGATATATTTTTTTTTTTTTTTTAATTTAAGTAATTTTATGTAATCAGTTGTGGTATTAAATAAAAATTTGTTTTAAAACTGCAAGTAATCAACGTATTTTCCTGGTAATAATTTTCTTGATTTTCTTGTTTGTCCGGTTTCATTACGTGATTGATTTTTAATCTTAATTCTGTGTGATAAAGTGTTTCTGTATTTTATTCTATACGTATTCTAATCTAAATAAACTTTTTTATAAATTTATTATATCTAATTAGAACACGTCTATCTATCTCACTTATTAGAACACTTCTTTAATATCTATGTTTTTCCACGTAAAAACTTGAAATTTTACTTCTTCGAAATTTCGCTACTATTAAAAAAGGATGCGATTTTGGATTTTGAACTGGAGTGAAGTACGAATTTCTTATGAATTTTTTTTTTTTTTTTTTTTTTTCATTAATATAACAAAATAAGCGATGAATAAATAAGCAGTATCATACAAGTTACAATTTGGAAACTGAATTCTTTGAATTTTCTCTTGTGTATACAAATACTAACCATGCATCTTTTTTTTTTAAACCTAATAAATTTAAAACGGCTAACACACACACACACACACACACGCATACAAATTAATTTAAAATTTAATTTTATTAAATATAATGTCTTCGTTTTAATTGAATGATTCTAACAAAGCGCGGGCGCATACCATATCTAATTCGCTCGGTTTTGGTGATACTAGCTGCGACGGTCGGTACTAACTAAGCTAATGTAATTTCACAACTTACATAGAACAAATTTTGCTTGTACGGTCGGTAGACTGTTATAGCCGCGATACTTAAGGCACTAGGTACCGAGTCGACGGGGCGATCGGGTTCAAGACCCAGCCAGATCGAGTTAAGATTTTAATTATTAAGCATTTATTTAATTCTACAGCTCACCTGTAACGTCGCAACGTAGCAGACGAACTACAACAGGAAATTTTGGAATGGGTGTGCGATTTTATAAATTTTTTGTCAAATATTGTTATTTTTTAATTGTTAACGAATGTCTGCGAAAAATATGACGTTAATTAATCGAAATCTCAACATATTGAGGGTGACCTTGCTCTACAGCCTCACCTCCTTGACCTTTCAAGTTGAAAATTTAATTGCATCAGTGCTCCATATATATAGAAGTAATCTGACCAAGTTTGGTCCAAATCGGTTCAGTATTTAACCAGAAATAGGCGATTTAGAGGGCAACACCGTAAGCGCACACATGCACACGTACATACTAACATTAATATCGGGAAAGTTTCCATCCGGTTTTTTGGGTTCCTTAGATATGAAAACGTCAAGATCCGGGAAAATCGCATATGCTCAAATTGGATTGATTAAAATATTTTCCCTTTTAGAGCTATAGCTCTTATCTAGACGGGAGAGTAAAAATTATGAAAATTATTTTTTTTAATTAAAAAATAATCATAATAATTATGCTGTGTTGCAGTGATGAATATTTGTTACGTGTGAAGGAAAATTAATTGAAATACACAACTGGTTTATCCTCCTAAAAACCAATTTAATTTATATATTTTAAAATAACTTTAATTTAATTAATATTCACGTTTTATTGCGCGATTGGTATTCGCAGTTATATATATATATAACTGCGAATACCAATCGCGCAATAAAATTTTATATATATATATATATAAAATAAAAAAATCTTTTACCCTCTAGTCTTAAACGAAATACCACCTTCTAATTTTTAGTTAACAATTTTTACTATAACGCGATATCTATTGCCTCGTTTCCTTTTCTTTAACGTGCATATGTTAAGATTTACTATTGATGTGGTAAGTTAAATTTGAATTCTGTAATTACGTATTTGTTTCAACAACATCATTATATTCCAAACAAATTTGTTGCCAAATTGAATCGGGATTATCCTGAACATTAATTTTATATTACACTTTGCCCATCGATCATCTAATTTGACCTGACCTGTGTAGCAAAATGTGCACGAATACAATAGTTGATTAGTATTATTTGAAACGCGTATAGACCAATTAAAGTTCGAATTATGTAGTATGACTGTACAATTCGGTCGATTCTTAGCAGCCGATCTGACTTACTCCTATATTTTTCACATTTTGCGCTTCTGATTAGATAGGATAAGTTATTTTTAACATAACTTTGTGTAAATGTTTTTAGCCTTACAAGATTATTTATTGCTAAGGGTTGAACGGGTGAGTGCATTCTTTCGGGTAGGTTTGTTATTCTAATTTTTCTTACCAATGATTCCGTAATATATTGAAAGATATATTATTGTTGTTCCTAAATATTTGAAGATTTAAAGACATCCACCACAGTTTCTGCATCGTTTTATATTTTTGATATTTTTATCGGGAGGATTTTATGAAACTTGATCGGTTGTTTTACTACCCGATTGTTATAAGAAATTATTACATTGTAAATGATATATTTTTCGGATGAACCCCATTCTCCTAATGTATTTCATTATATCTCTCTCTTTATCTGTTAACCTCCGGAAATACCGTAAGGTATTACTTCAGGGGATGAATGAGGATGATGTGTATGAATGTGAATTAAGTGTAGAGTTTTGTACAATCTCAGGTCGACCACTCCTGAGAAGTGTGGTTAATTGAAACCCCAACCACCAAAGAACACTAGTATCTACGATCTAGTATTAAAATAACTTATACCGTTATACTAATATACCTTATATACTAATACCTTTACTAGGATTTGAACTTTAGAACTCTCGACTTCGAAATCAGCTGATTTGCGATGTCGCGCTAACCACTAGACCCGATGGGCATTTCATTACATCTAACTATATTTAAATATCGTTGACTTATTTCAGAAAAAGTATCTTGCAGAGAAATAAAGAAAAAAATAAATTTCTCTCCTAACTTGGACTGTTTTTTTTTTTTTTTTTTTATTATCGTCATATGATTATCTATGTTGAGATACTTTTATTTCCTGTTAGATAAAATAAGTATCAGATTTAAGATATCATTTCTTTTTAGGTTTTCTATCATTTTTGATTTTTGGGCCTTCTGCTGATTCTTTTAGTGCTGTTTTATTTGTCTCTGCCAATTAGATTTCCTATTCTGATGTATTAATATCAGACTTTTATTCTCTTCATTACTAATGTTTTACATATTTATTTATTTTCTTTCTGGTTAGTAAATATGACGACGCGCTATTGTATTTTTTATACTATTAGCAAATATTTTTAAAATTTTTTATACTATTAGCAAAAAGCTTCTTTTTTTCCACTAATTTTCCTTTCTCATCTACACAACGCTATAGCGCTAGAACGGAAAGTATTATAATCAGTCCGATTTTGGCATATGCGGTTTGCACTTGATCTTGATTTTTTGATACCTCTCTTTCTTTTTCTGTTAGCCTCCGAAATCACTGTAGGGTATTACTTCAGAGGAGGCCCAACCACCAAATAACACTGATATCCATGATATCGGTATCAAATCCATGATATGTTATCACGTCCGTATAAAAGTAAGTGCCTTTTCTAGGATTTGAACCTTAGAACTCTCGTCTTCGAAATCAGCTGATTTGCGATAAGTTTAACCACTAGACTAGCCCAGTAAATGATGTTTTGATACCTAAGGAATCTAGAAATATTATTGTTCGTATGTACAATGAATGTTTGGTGTTGGCCTCTAAATCATATATCTCCAGAACTACTGTACCGATTTTGATCGTAATTGGTCAGATTATTTCTATATATATATCGGGCATTGATTACATTAAATTTTCAACTTAAAAGGTTACAGGGATGAAGCTGTAGAGGAAGGTTATCCACAGTATCTAGGAGATTTCGCCTAATTAAGGTCATATTTTTCTAAGGCACAGTTGTTAAAAATTAAAAATTTACAATATTTACAAAATATTGCTAACTTTAAAGCTTAAACTTTGCAAAATATAACTTTAAAGATTTATTATGATCGCTATTTCGTTTGTTATTCATTATGGTTTCTTCCATTGTCGTCTAATTAAGCATATAAATTAAATTATATCTTGACTAAATTGGGAGCTCCAAACTTCACCAATTATTATTATTTACTTTTAAGGCCGCAAAGGACCACTTTAGTCAGAATAATTCGTCTTTTTTGGCCGATCTTTTACCTTTAAGTTCTTAATTAGAAGTTCGTACTTTAAGGTTAGTATTCGGATCTTTAATAACAAATTTTAATTCATTGGATTTATCAAGTAAATTTAATTTATCAATTTAATTTAATGTAATTTATCAAGTCAAATTTAATTCTTGCATGTCTTCTTTAATTTCTTTGATCCATGTCTGTGGACTTTTTAAAGACCAAAATTTATCGATAATTTTCTTAGTAATCCTATCCTGCGGTAATCTTAACAAGTGTGCA
>JAAAKQ030477999.1:9007-20100 GCA_010016005.3 Zanna intricata
AAAAAAAAAATTTCTATTGAAAAATGAACGCCACTAATTTTGAAATTTAGAATAAGTTGCTGTATTTTCATATTAAATATTAAAAAATAATAATTTAGAAAAAAAAATCTGTTTAATACTTATTAAAATTTCTCGGTTTGTTAATGAAATCATATGAGAATCTAATCTAAAAATCTAATTAGATGGAGAACATATTTTAAAATAAAAATTAAAAGGAAGTCAGTCACCACAAAAAATGTTAAGAATTGTGGATAATGCTAAGAGAAAAATAGAGAAACTTATTCAGTAAAGGATTATAGATATTACATAAATAACAGTTTTTATAGTTTTTAATTTAATAATAAAAAAATTAATTTATACAATTGTTTTAAACGACGATGGCTTTTCAGCATAGTTACAAAAAATTAAAAATCTTATGTGCCTAAATCTACATTTTCATGAAATTTATTTCCCTGAAATCCTTGAGTTGGACGCTATTTTACATATAATTTAATTAATAAAAATCCGAATTTTACCAAAGTTATTGAAAAATCGAATATTTGATGCCAAAATATTTTATATAATCTTAATTAACAGAGAGCAAACAAATATTTCCTTAAAGATAGAAGGAAACTTTTTAAAAATATTAATCTATTATATAGTTAAGACTGACTCTTATATAACTACTATTGAGCAGCTAAGAATCAGACGTGTGTAACATTGTGCATTGTAACCTTTCTACTTATTTCAGTTGCTCTTGCTTTACATTAAAATTAAGGAGGAAAATTTTTATTGTACTAGGTTCCGGTGTGGTAATGTGTGGTTTAATTTTGTGGTAGTTTAGAGTGAAGTTTATAGTTTTATATTGTTTTGATATCATTATCATTATCTGTTTTTTTTCCCCCGTTTTCCATATAATAAAATTGATAATCCTTGCTACCTTTATCGAAGTCCTGTCTAGATTTTCTTTGTATGAATTTATTCTACTAGTTGCGGTACAAGAGTTTTTAAGAATTATGAAACAATCAAACGATAAAATGATCGTTTCTCTTATTCGAAACCAGCAAAAATAGGTAAGTAAAACTGAATCATCATACTTATTTATTTGAAATATAATAAGACTATTTTAGAATTAAAATTTTTACACGATAAAAGATTCATCGATTTCTACGATCTGAAGAATAAAAGGCTTCACCGAAAAGGTTTTCAACTTTTTTGTAGGTGTTTCATCCTACGTAAAATGTTGTAAATTAAAATTACCATCTGCAAGAGTTCTGGAAAACGACAAGTGTTTGAATACACAATGTATTTACACACTACGTGTAGGTGCGGTCGTGTGTGTGTCCTAGAACGATAAAGAGTGGAGGTGCTGAGTGGAGTAAAGTGCAGTTTCAGTAGCTTCAGTTACCGGTGACGGTCTTATCTCGGCCGGCGGTGCGTTTGTGTTTGCATTTGCGCTTGTCGACATCAGAACAGAAGAGTATGTGTGCACCCCGACTGCCGCCTCGTTCTTTCCTCCGCCGGAGGTTGCTATGGAAACCAAAGGACGACTGTAAGGCCAGAGACTGGACGACAGGACGCTTTATGCTAATTGACAACGTGGGCTTCAATTAATGCAGTGCTCCCGCCTCGAGGGAGAAACCGGTATTACCTTTTACGGCGGTTTATACTCTTTGTCGGCAAACAGAACCGGGGAATTTATCCGCTTGTCACACTCTGCAACTGCCACTGAGACTGCCACCGTACGATGGAGTTCCTTCGACGATACACCACAACGGCAACACATCTCAGCCGCTTCCGATCCTCCTTCTGCATCTGTCTATTTCGATCTCCGACTACTATCATCCCCACTACAGGAAAAAACAAACGTCTTCGCATTACGGTTAATATTATCGCTACAACGCCCCGTGACAGTACATAGATAAATAAATACGGGCATAAATAACTTCAATAAAAATACTTGGCCAACACTCGGTTAGGACTTGATTTAATAAATTACAACCGGCATCGATAATAAATCACACCTGAATAATATACGAATGGCAACAGATACTTTATAATAGATAAAAAGTAATAAAAGTATTACGATGATTGTAAAATTTATAATTTATAAAAGGTATAGCAATAAAAAAAACTTAGAAAAAATTACAGAAATTAGGAGGTTGTCGTAAAGAAAATTTTCTGAATTAGTAATGAATAACGCCGAATAATTGCATATATCAGGCATAAAATATAGATAGATTTATTTTTTTTTAATATTTAATTTAATTTCTTAGGAAACTTAACACTTTTTCTCAGTTTTTTTATTTGAGAATCTCTTACCAGAATTACTTATTTATAGTAAAATTCAATGGAAAATTTTGTTGTACAGTCGTATACATCTGTATGTACTCACACTGCTTTAAATAAATTCTAAACTGTAAATCTTTTAATTATAATATTGGTAATGAGCAAATGAGTAACATATATGTGAAGAGCAACATCCAGCTTTAGGACAGTATAAATGCATATTATTATTTTTATCATAGAAAATCTTTGCTCAAACGTCGGTTTAGTCGATTAGTACAGGATTATTGGAGTGAAAGATGGGATAAACGTCTAAACGTCTGATTAATAAGTAAGTGAGAGCTTTTTGCTTGAATTTTCGGTATTATTAAAGTAAATATCATTAATGCGTATTATGCATAGAACACCTGTGTAATTTTGTTTGAAAGTTTGTTGATGCATTTATCTGTATTGTTTTTTCTTAAGTTATTGAATGTATACAATAACTAAAGGTGCCGCAAGACGGTATATGACTAGTAAAATGTATTCGTATATTATTACTGATTTTGAACTTACAGGTAGATTAGTACGTCAGGACAGAAGTCGATATAACTGTTTAAATATGTTTTCATGGTTGCAAGCTTATTAGAAACTTATTTGTTTTATATAAGTTCTTTGTCGAAAAATATCCCTTAAGAGGAGCACAGATTTGTATTGAGATAAATTAATTTTTAAATAGTAATTGGCTTAATTATAAGTTCTTTTATTGGCTTATTGTGATAAAAAAATTACATAACCGAATTCTCTACTTTTGTAAATAAACTGGAGTACTTAATAGATGAATAATTCGTAAACTGAGACTAGATGGCTGAATAAAATTTATTCCCTACAATAAAAATTCTATTCAATAACCTTAACCCGGTAATTAGTAACACGTAATATATTATTATTCTTATTTAAAAAAAAAAAAAAAAAAGTTCCAATCATAGAATAATCAACAAGATTTTACTTCAACGTTACTCTTAATAACAATACCAATACATTTCATATTTGTCATACAACGTAGCTTCTTTTAGCTGAATTCCTTTATTTACAATCAGTTTCTGCGAGTATATTGAAGATATAAGTAAATCGTGTGACAGACTATCACTTGAAATAGGATCATCCGACGATAATCCTCAACGAGTACAAAAACATAATAAATATGAATAGATACAAGATAAGTACTATGAATAAATAATAGTAACTATGAAATGACGATATTTGGTAGTGTTTTTGAATACACTTAAATATCTTCAGATCATTATTCAATTCGGGTACGTAAATAAAACATAAACTTTAGAAATAAATAAAACATTAACATTAAATAGAACAGCAATAAATTAAACATTAAATTGAAGATCGCCTTATACAAACAATAAACGTAAGCATCCATAAATTTGAATAACAGAAAATAAAACTAAAATAAGAAGTGTTATCTTCAATAAACCGGATCATCATAACGGTCCATCGACCAGATCAAGCACATGGAGTCTTTTCAACCTTGTAACATTCTCACTTTTGTCAAGTAAATTAAAGCTACGTGATTAATATGCTTCTCCAACCGGACATTTCTCGAAACTAGGCGTTCAACTTCTTCTTGAACGTATCGAATGCCTACACATGTGTATGTAATCGTTGATCTCACTCAGTATTCCTCGCGAACCACGGCGCTCGGGTTACGTTTCTTAGTATTTTGTTCTGGAACCCGTTGAATGATCTCTATATTGCTGTTGCGCTCCGGAGTTCAATTTCACAATTTTGATACCGGCTTCAAGAAAGTTTTGTAAAGCAGAATCTTGTTGGATAAAGATAGTCGATAGTCGAGATCCTTTATTCAATACAACTTTTTCAACTTAATGTCAAGCAATTTCCTTTTATCCCTTTCATGATCTCTTCATGGGCGATCAAGGAAAAAGCCCAGGTACTTACTTTACTGACATAAGGTAAACCTTACCAAAAGGAAGGTTTTATAAGGAATACCTTATAAAACAATAAACTGTCACCGTTTAAATGAACGTCAAGGCAATATTTTCTTCTCATTGTGAACGTTACGTGACTGGATTTTGTCGTATTTATTTTTATTTTCCATATAGCCAAAAGCTGATGGTATCCAGTGTATACTGGATTTACAGATTTCTTTTTATATCTTTCCTTATAATGTTAACTCAGTGAAAATCAACCGCATTAAAAACTGTTTTCTTAAAACAAAATATTTATATATTTTCAATACCTGTATCACATCAGGTAGTAGCTTAATCGAAAATGATATTTCTAGCTTATTAAAGACTCAAATATTTTAATTTTTTAAATTTATTTATTCAAATATTTTACATTTAAACAATTTCTCCTATCATGTTCACTTTGAATATCAGTAAAATTAGTTTTTATCCGTTGAAAAAATAAACAAACATTCCGTATCATTTCTTTACCTCATACCCTTATTTTCAAATTTTAATAAAAGAGCTAGACGGTTTTTAAAGAAATATAAATAATGTTTCATACTTTAGAATAAGAAATAAATAAATCCAGTTCTTCTGATGATTTGTTCTTATGATGAAGAGCAAATATTAAAAATATTTCTAAATTGAGAATTTAAACGCTTGCACAAAGTTCCAAATTCAAATATAATTAGAAGTTATCGTCCTCTAATTTTTCAGTTTTACATTAAATATTCTTCCGGAATCGATCTTCTTAAAACATTATTTGTAAATGTAAAGTTTAAAAAAAAGTTCATTCTGTTAGATCAAGAATTAAGCAGTGTTATAAGAATTTTGTCTGTACAAAACTTACTATTTTTGGACCGATTGGAAAAGGGTTTCATTTAATCCTTTTGTTTCACTTATTTGAATCAACTGAGACCAATCTGCAATTTTAACTTTCTTGGTTACCGAAAAAGGTCCTTTTTTTCTTTGTGAACGACAGAGTTTTATTTGAGGTTAGATTAAAATTCCATATTACCACACACACACTTAATATACTGCAAACACTAAAAATGTTAATTCATTATAGTTAATGTTATTCATTATGTTAATTCATGACATATATATATGTATTTTTTTTTTAGTTATTGTTTTAATGGTATTGAAATGTGTAAGCTTACTGAAAAATTCTATAATCATAAAATTTAAAAGAGAAAACGCACAAGAACCTTTAAAAAACATAAAAAACCAAAGTAAACGCACCTTTTGATCATTATCATTTGATGAAAAGGGAATTAATAAAAAATATAAATACAAAACTTATACGAATTTGAAAAAAGGGCTTCAAAAAAAAAAACCAAAAACCTAATATTTATTAAATAAGTACAAACTTTATTTCTACTTTTTTTTATAAAAGTGTAAAAATATCTGAAAAATAAATAGATGTTACAATATCGCTAAAGAAAGTTCAAGCTGATGGTGAGAAATTAGCTTAAACGTATTCTAAACAATTTAAATATCCCTTTCGAACTGGTCCTAGAGGGGGTTGGGCAAACACAGTGGGAAATTTTAACGGTATACATTGTATTTAAGCAAACATTTCACTTTCGATTTAGTTGTACCACCTGAAGCGATTTTACATAATTTTTACTTCAATTTGCTTGCTCTTAGCTTTACCAATTCAGTGTCGTTTTATTGCTTTTTTTATTCTTTATTACTTTTGATTACTTTGCTATTGTTTATTTGTTTATTTATGTAAATTTTTCTCTTTTTTTTTTATTTTGTTTCACATAGCTCATTTTTTGTAATTCTATACTTATTTAGTAATTAATTTTCTTGTTTTTTCTAAAAAAACAACAATCAAATCAACGTTTGTATAGTTTAAATAATAGATTTTCAGTAAAAGTGATAATATTTGTAGCAATTGAAACCTCAATAAGTAATATATAAGTCTTTAAGCCAAAGTTCTACGAAACATTTCAGACGCAGCTATACATAAAAAAAAAAAAAATAAATTTATAATTAACTGTCACAAATAAATGTGTAAAGCTTTGGCACTAAATCATAAAAATATATTTTCAATTTTGAAAATATAACTCCATTGTAAAATATTTTACATCGAAGATCCTCAGAAAATTTAAGATCGAAAACTTAAAATCGACTTTTAAAAGTAAAAGTATCTAAAATCAGCAACTAATTCATAAAACCTCGATCAACTGGTACATATATTTTTTTATCCTTTAAATACTATTTTGTACTGGATTAACGGATTTCATATACTTCCGTACCAAATCTATCAAATAATTTAAGCAGCTTGTAAGGTTCATTTTCTTTAGTCCATCAAAGCAAAATTAGCCATATAAGTTTCATTTTATACTGTTTTAATTATGAAATTAAATACGA
Source organism: Zanna intricata (assembly GCA_010016005.3). Classification (NCBI taxonomy): domain Eukaryota; kingdom Metazoa; phylum Arthropoda; class Insecta; order Hemiptera; family Fulgoridae; genus Zanna; species Zanna intricata. The sequence goes on from JAAAKQ030477999.1 coordinate 15,616, forward strand.
ATGATTTTTATATATATCGCCTCATTATAAAGTTTTTCATACTGTGAATATCTCTCAAGTAATAAATTTAAAGGTCATAAAAAAAACTTAGTTCATAATGAGTTATTAAAATACAATATCTATGTATGTTACCGATTACCCACATTTTAAACGAAATGTTACATTCTACTGTCGATTATTGTATTTATTAATAATTAATGACTAATCTTTTATAAAACGTTATACCATATTATGGATCCTTTCACTATTTATTAAAAACCTCTTGTAATAAAAAAAAATTTTACTATGATTATTTTTTTATTTAAAATTCTTCATTCTTACCGTTTAATTACTTTACGACGTAAAGTATTCTCGGAAAGAGGGAGGTCAGTAGTTAATTATTCCGGAAAACAAATCCGGGTACATTTGGAATTGTGCTATTTGTTTTGCTATAATCATTGATATATTTAAATGCTTCCATGATGTTACATAAGTAATATTAAAACTATTAACCAACTTTTGTGTTGTGATGCAGTTTTCTCTTTATTCATTATTCGATGTTTGTAAATTAGTATTCCCGCACATAACTTATTGTTATACTTATTATTAACTTATTGTGGTTATTGCTAATACTTTTTTTATGATTGCGATTTTGAAAATTTCGAATCTAGTATTATTTAATCTATTTTTTCAGCTTAGTTTTGTATAGTTTTATATATTATATGTGTATAATGTTAAAAAAAATACCTTTTTCTGAAAAGAGGTCCTGTAAAACAATAAACTAATTACAAAAAAAAAGGGCATAATTAATTTTATCATCTAGACTTTTAATATATTTATTTACAGTCGCATCAACAATTGAAGTCCTTAGCGACTTATCAGTATATTGTAACTATACCGCCAAACATACAGTCTCGAACAAACCGAGGTCGACTATTCCTGAGACATGTAGATAATTGAAACCCAACCACCCAACTACCTAGCAGTGGTCCCAAAAAGAAAACCAAAGAATACCGGTATCTACCATCTAGTATTCCTAATGGCTACTACTACCTTTATTAGGATTTGAACCTAAGGAATCTCGAATTCGAAATCAGCTGATCTACAATTATGAATTTACCATTAGAATAATCCAGTGGATTTCATTTAGACTTATATAAATTAATGTTTTTATTATCTTTATTTAGATTTTTATATAAATAAATAAATAAAAGGGATTTAATATGTATGTATACAGTATTTTTTTTTTTTTAATTTGTATGTTATTTCAAGTTCAATGCTTTCCTGAATGCAAAATTTTCTGTAACGAATTTGATGAACTGATGTAAAATAAATTTATTGAAGATTCGAGACTATGTAAGCTAGATACACTGTTATAATTTCGTACCGCCTATTGTACTATTTAGAGACATACAGAAACAAAATATTATTTTATAAAATATATTACAAAATTTTTTCTGTGCGTACGTCTCATGAGAACAGGGATACCTACATCCCGTGTTAAAGGTAAGTTTTATTGTTCTATCTCAATTTTATTTCTATCATTCGGTTATTCAGATCTTATTCGCTTGCAGATCATCAAGACATTTTCTCATGAAAGTAATTTTTAAAATCAGCTAAAATGGTCGAAAGTAGTTTAAAGTTTTAGTTTTGTTTGAACCGAATTAAATTTTTATCTGTTAATAAATGATAGTAATTGAGTTCAGTTAAAATCAAAGAATCAAAGCTCTGACACATGAAAAGATAATATTAGAAAATCTTTTTATCCAGGAAATAATAATAGAGAAAACAAAGTTAGGGATTTGTAAAAGATATAATCGGAAATATTTTATAGGTTATAGGTTACAATATATAGGTAGATTCGACTGAATGATCGCTCCAGAAAATACAGGATTTGAATTCCACTAATATTTATAATTTTTTTGCACGGTACAAATGTTCTTTTATCAACACCAAAATAATATACTGATTGTAATCGGATATGATTCTGCAATAAGTAGAATAGTAAATACTATGAAGATTCTTTTGTTTATTACCTTCTTCTAATACTTTTTATAATTAATTTAATCTAGTGTTTGTGTTAAGTAATGAACATAACGTAATAATAAAAATACAAGAGAAACATTATTAAATTTAACGTAAAGTTGTATCTATAATTCATCGTCAGATTATTGTATATTCAGTATAAAAAAAAGGGAATAAAAAATTTGGTTCATTGATAAATTTTGAAGTATCAGTCCGTTTAAATACACAGAATATAAATATACGACGTCGTTGATTTGAAATGGAATAATAACCATAACAATTGTTGTTTAGTTGTGTTTTGTGGGAACAAATATAAATCAAGATTTTAGAGGTGGTCTATGTATCCCAGGTGGTCCCCGATCAAGAGGCGTGGGTGTGTGGGTCTATCTAGGCACACCACTATGACACACCCCTAACTACCCTACGGTATGATTATCATTACCATTATTATTATTATTATTATTACTATTACTATTATTATTATTGATTTCATCCCTCACAGTTCGACACACCCTTAAAAGACACCTCTAAATTAGTACTTGAATGTAGATATACGTTGCATTTCGAGTTAATTCACTGTCATCATACAGACTAAAACATTATCAGTTATGATTATTGTAACTTAACAGCATCAACAATTTTTAATATAAAAATAATAGTGGTACATTTAGGGGGTTTTGTCTTAAATGTACATTCCCGTATTTTTATTTGAGCATTCGCATGACATAAACGTGATTTATTTGCAAATAGATTAACCGCTTCGTTCTTAAATTTTTAATTTAGCTACCCGACTTTTTAATATATGGGAATTTTAATCTATAGTTTAGATTAATGTATTGATGTATTTAAAAGTGTCTTCAGGAAAGTTTTATACAACCTTAATGAATTTGATATTCTATGTGATCGTATATATAATTAAAAACCTTAATTCTGAAATTAAATCTTTATGAACAATCCGAACTTTTGTGCTGAATTCATTGACGTATTTCAAATTAAATTTTCTAATTAGTTTAATGAAAAACATTACTATGAACGGTATGATCATAACATCGATGACTTCATTTCTGATTTTTCTGGCGACTACAAGTGAGACATATATTTTAAAACAAAAACTCTTTTTTTTAAATTCGTCTATTTTTCTGAACGGTTGAATTCTTTAGATGAAATGTTGAATTTCTGATGAGAATAGCTTCTCATGAAACAAAATAGGCAAATTTGTGATACTTACAGGCCACCAAAGTAGTTTTTCATTAAAATAATCTAATGAGTGTAAATTTTGATCACTTCAGTATTTTTAAATAACTTACCTAAATATTAAACTTTAATATTTCACATGTAAAAGTATGGAAAACTGTGAAGATGAGGTTAAAGAAAAATCAATTTTATAATTTAGCTTAATTCGTATTATAAATTCTTTAAAATTTGAGCCGTTGTACTTTTACATTCAAGTTACTAGCAACGTAAGAAAAATTACCTAAAAGACCTAAATAGTCAGGAAAAAGTGAAAAGGGTATAGAATATTGAAGAAAAAACTTAGAGATAATTTACTTATACTCACCTGGTAAATCGGGAAATATTAATTCTATGGAAGATTAGTGATTCACAAAAATTATCAAGTTAAAACATATGCGCTAACAATATTTTAGATCTTTCTCTTAATCTAAGAGCATAACGAGCTTATCTCTGTGGCTGAGTAAGCAGCGTCTCGGCATTTCATTCGAAGGTCCAGGGTTCTAATTCCGGTCAATTTCCACCGGGCTAATGACTGGCTGTTAATGTCCGCTTTTCCATAAAAAAAAAAAAAAAAAAAAAAAAACAAGAAAAACATAATAATTTATTATTTCTTTATTCTAATCGCTGTAAACGCTAACTCTCGACATAAAAAAAGTAAGAGATGAATAAGATAAAATACTAAATTTTACAAATTGCGATTAAAATAATTATTACAATTACACGTAATGAAATGACAACTGAAGTAAAACGTATAATGTTTAACTATTATGTTGTTTTAAAGTCACGATACTGTTGAGGGTACTTGTTATATTAATTAGCTGAAGAGAGAGGAGTAGTAGTACCGACATTCTCGATGTTAGTAAAAGGATAGAAGAAATGAAACTAAGGGAGGGCATACAAATTACTCGGCCGCTGATAATGAGGGTCGAGACCCGCTCGTTGGCTATCCCATTTCAGATCAAAATCAAGAAGAATTTATCCTCTTCTTCTGGATGACGGAAAGATGATCGTCACAACGGTGTAAAAAGGAAAAAAAGAGCGAGTGAGAGAAGATTATGAGAAAAAAGTAGAAAAGTATTAACTGAAGCACACGACAACGAAATGTTATTATTCGAATTTCTTGGTTATCGATGCGATTTAGCCGACTTACAATCATTTCGTATACAATCCGCTTGTAAGATTTAATGATCCGTCTGAAGCGAAGTAAAGTTAGGAAAACATAAATAAAAATAATAATTAAATGAAAAT